>CM021109.1:236032170-236221446 GCA_007115665.2 Sequoiadendron giganteum | reverse complement strand
ACCATTTGCACATTTTGAGGTTGAGTTAGCAAGAGAGAAAGAGGAAGGAGGTGAGGAGGATAGTTGACATGGTGAGTGAGGATGAGAGATTCGTGGATGAGGAGCTCATCCACCAAGGTGAGGAGGTGCATGAGTTATACTATGCACATATAGTACCCCACTAGGTTAGCGTCAAAAACCATTCTTTATGATTTAAGTAAATTTTTGTAAGTTTTTGCATATTTGGGTTTTTGGGTTTTTGGGATTTAGCTAGACGGAAAATGGGTTTCCAATGGATGGGTGAAATCGCCTATCCAAAGAGCCAAAATTTCCCTTGGAGGGTGTGACTGGGATAGAGGTGAATTCACTTGGGGGAAGGAGGAACAAAAAGACATGGGAAAACTCGCTCATTTGACGGGGGAAGTCACCTACTCGATGAGCAAATTCGCTCGGGCGATGGGTGAAACCACCTGGGACTGGCCAACTCACCTGTCCCATGGGGAGATTGCCCGAGAGATGGGTGATGCTGTTTGGGATGGGAGAAATTGCTCACCCCATGGGTGAGACCTCTCGAGGACAGGCGAAGTCACCTGCCCATGAGCAAGCCTTCTCGCCTAATGGACAAGTTTGCCTAGATAGGCGAATTTTCCCAAATGGGCGAACTCGCCCGAATGGGCATACTTTCCTAGATGGGCGAACTCACTCAGACAAGAATCATCCAGATGTAAGGCAGTGATGAAAAAGAAGAGGGGAAAAGGAAGATTTTCCCCATAAAGGAAAAATTCGCTGGACAAAAGAGGAAGGGGCGAAATCATCAAGGATGTAGGTCAGAGAAAGGAAAAGAAAGAAAGAATAGGAAAAGGGATGAAGTAATGAAAGAATAAAAAGGTGTATGGTTTGGATGCAAAGTTTAGACACATTGCATACACGTGAGAGACATTCGACAGTCCTAGAGGCTACCATCGCAGTGATGGGTAAGGAGGACCATGCAGTGCTAGCACAGGCAAGTCTATTACACATGTTGGGGTACCCCAACATTAGGGCGCATCGACCATAGCTGACCATGTTGATGGAGAGGTGGAGATTAGAGACATCAAAATTTCATCTCCCAATGAGGGAGATGATGGTTACACTAGAGGATGTGTGGAGGATACTGCAACTACCCATCAGAGGGCACCTAGTTAGCTAGAATCAAATCTAGGGGCGAGAGTGGGACAAGAGTCTACATATGATTTTGGAATTGGTAGATCTCCCTATCTATGAGGTGGACCTGGATTTGGATGGATGTCTAGGATTAGAGGTACCTCCACTATCATTATACCTATGTGGGATGATTAATGGGATCCTATTGCCAGATAGGAGTGAGAGGTTTTGCATCCTCAAGGTTATTGAGGTTGGGTGACATATCATGGAGAGGAGAGAGGGAGAGTTCACATGGGGTGCATGAGTACTAGTGTAGTTGTATAGAGATATGAATGTTGTCTACTATAGGAGAGCCTCAATGTGACACAAGTGACATTTCTATAGATATGGGCCTGAGAGCACATCAGTGTGATGAGGCTAGGGGTGTTGACAGTTTGAGATCAGGATGAGACACTACCAATAGGATACTAGTATGGAGAAAAGTATGGCTAGTGCCTGCATTAAGAGGACATGAGGGATCTAGAGAGATGGAGGAGGAGGCTAGATGACCTGCAGGGAGATCAGACCATATGGAGACCATATTTGGAGTGATGGTTTAGCAGATGGAGAGAAAAAAAGAGGAGGCATAGAGGGTATTTTTGTCCAGTTTGCTATCTAATCAGGAGGGACCCGCATATCATTGAGCTTCACTAACTAGATAGGGTGACTAGATAGTTTGGGGTGATGTAGGATACCCCACCAGGGCCTTAGAGATTCCATCAAATCACCTGAGAGCGGTTGTGGGGTGAGACGATCATAATTTTTTTTTCCAGATAGAGGTTGGAGGATGTGTAACTAGCACCATATACATGGAGGACAAGAGGAGAGGCAGATGTAGGGGTGATCATGAGATACACTACATGGTGGGTGGAGCATAGTTCAGGATGGATTATGATAGTGAACCCGATTATAGGGGAACTTGGATATGGTTCAGATGATGAGAGGAGGTTAGGGAGGTAGTGATAGAGGGGTACTGGAGGAGGAAAACAAGAAAGGAGAGACAAGGAGAATGTGGTGATGTAGCAGAGCATGACCAGCTTGTGGAGGTGGAGGCTATAAAGGAATAGCCTCTCATGATGGTACCGTATGTACCACCGCCACTTGAGGATCCAACAATACTACTGGTAGGAGCTTGTGTGAGACTTAGGGTTGTAGAGCATAGGCTCAAGGAGTTAGAGGTAGACAAAGATAGGCTGTAGACAGAGATAGAGAAGCTATAGGAGGATGGACAGAGGGACTATGAGGCTCTTATAGATGAGGCCGACAAGATGTCAGAGGAGAGGGATACCATGTAGAGGGAGAGGGATGAGGCTTGGCAGGAGAGAGGAGATGAGGAGGGAGATGGATGAGGCTCAATAGGAGAGCGAGGAGATGAGGAGGGAGATGGAAGAGCTAACGAGGGATTGGGATGAGCTGAGGAGAGAGTGAGATGAGCTCGAGGATAGGATTGACTGTGTAGAGGTAGAAATGGGAGATACAAGGGAAATTTTAGAGAGGGTAGAGATAGTAGAGAGATAAGTACAGACTTTATAGGATGAGAGAGATTCAATAGTATAAGAGATGACACGGATGCAGGAATAGATAGATCAGATGAGGATGGCACATGATGCATGGGACCAAGAGAGGAGACACTTGTCTGGACTATTAGATAGGTATAGAATAGAGCGAGATACAACCAGGGGTCAAGAGATAGAGAGGGATGATTACATGAGAGATGCCAACTACTACATGGTGGCCTATTTCATGGAGCTCCTTGATCCGACATGACATGTACCTCCCTATTTTTGAGTGATACCATAGATTCCAACACCGTCATGATCAGTAGGGACACACACCTGAGGATTTAGTAGCTATCGAGAGACTCCCCCATGTAGGGAACCAGTGCCAGACTCCCCTCAAAGATTAGATGGAGTTAACACATGATAGAGAGGACATGGATGAAATGATCTTGATTTTGATAGGTGCAGGGTGTATAGATAGGGGACAAGGAAAGAGGCCACAGGTTCCACAACACAGACCAGACATAGATGAGTCTAGTCATTGATGTGGTCCCTATTTTTGAGGGGCACTTTGTAACTATATTTTATTCATTGACAGATGATGGACATGTATTCATTATTATGATGGACATTATTATGGATTTTGTGATGGACTTGATATTTTTGGATTTATATATTATGCGATGGCCCTTATTTACACTATGCATTTGTGATATGATGGATGTTTATTGATTGATTTTTATATGGATTTGATTTATTATGAGATATGTAGATGGTTAGGATGTAATGTATGCATGTATGATGACCTATGTGATATGCATGATGCCTAACATTTTGTGATGCAGGATGTGATGCATGATGTGATTATATACTAATGATTTGTGATGCAGGTGGTGATGCATGTGTATTTTCTTTTAATCTTATGATGTGTACCATGGATTATGTTATTGTGATGTGATTGTGGAATGAAAATACAATAGGATGCAATGAATGAAAAATGTGATGTATGCGTATAATACAATGTGTATAATGAGATGGACTAATATGTAATGAAATGATAATGAAATCAATCTAATTTTAGATTATTAGAATAACAAATCTATGTCAATCTAAACAACTTAAAATGAATATGACAATGACAATGCAATGTGAGATGGGATGGAATAGGATGTTTAAAATAAGAACGTTAAATAACCTATATGGATAATGCAATGAGATGATAATGACATGAATTAAGATGTTTAGAATAAAAAATTAAGACCAATCTAAACAACTTAAAATGATAATGATAATGATCTCAAGATTCTTAGACTAACAGATCTATATTAGTCCAAATAACTTAAGATGATAATGGCAAGGACAATGCAATGAAATGATAATGCAAATGTAACTAGGTGAATGATGATGGGTGTAATTAAATTCCGTACAAATATTAATATCTGAATTAAATTACTATGGTCATGAGTGTAAATAAGGGCATGCATAATGATGGAAGGCATGAATAGGCTGACTTTTATTTGCAGATCAGGGTTGCTTGAGCTTAATGGCAAGTAATTTCCCTATAATCATTGTAAAAATAAGGAAAGATGGATGGGATGGTGGACGTGGAACTGCACCTATCAAGACCGTGTGGGTCCTGAGAAGAAAAGGAGATGGAATGTGAATGTTTGCACAACCAA
The DNA here is from genome assembly GCA_007115665.2 of Sequoiadendron giganteum. Taxonomy (NCBI): domain Eukaryota; kingdom Viridiplantae; phylum Streptophyta; class Pinopsida; order Cupressales; family Cupressaceae; genus Sequoiadendron; species Sequoiadendron giganteum. Next base: position 236,217,107 of record CM021109.1, on the reverse strand, counting down.
GATCACTATTCATAGGCTAAAGAGATATGGATGAGGATAAATGCAATGTAATAGGATAAATCATGAAATGCAGTCCTAATACTATTTGCCAATTTTTAGGAGCACTGATTTTTGCTATAGCACAAGAAACAAGATGCCAAAGTATGAGGAACCAAGGTAGATATGTGTCTAATGCATGAAACAAACACAATAGACAAGAAGACTATCCCCACACCCCAAAGTCACGAGGACTTTGGTCATGCCAGGCATTGGGATAACCACAAGCACAAAGGATGCCCTAGCATAAAACAAGACCACAAAGATCTTGGTGGGTACTACGCAGGACAACTAGGAAGACATCGGGTAGACAAAAAGATCAAGATATGCCCCTATGTTTACTAGTCAAAGCATACCATCATATGATGGATCGTGGCAACCTTGATGAGGTATAATATGAAGCTCAAATCATAAAAAAAATGTCAAAAGTATCAAAAGATCACAATCAATTTCAAACGTCCTTTGCCACATGATCAAAAGGGTGGATGGGATTGATGTGGTCTATTAGGAAGGATGCATCCTATTAAGACCAAAGATGGAAACTAAACTAAAATATCGACATGACACATGATATATGAAACCAATTGAACCTCTTGATATGAACAACCTCTATTTTTAAACACCACCTCAATAGGGACATACTTGATGACATGAAAAGATGGCAAGACACTAGACAAACACACCCTAAAGACCTAGGGGCTTGGAGGTTGATCAAAGATTAGTCTTGCGTACGTGAAAGTGTAGAGCCCTCGTAGCTCGATAAAAAATGATGGATAAAGGAATAAAGAGGACGATGGAGACCATGATGGATGACAAAGATCAGATGATTAATTTGGCCTATGTGAAAGCGCAGGGGCAATACAGTTCAAAAAGGACAAAGACAAGATGATATCTAATGACGACCGACACGATGGAGGAGGGTAAATGATGACACAAGAGGGACGATGGGACACGATATATAGACAATGAAAATATTAGATTGAGGATAAAAAGCTCATGATTTTATATAGAAGATATGGATCATCCAATGCTCAATCACAAAATACCATGCGATGGATGATGGGATGTTGATGGGAGGATAGGATCAATTGGATGATAGGATAGGATTTGAGGATAAGATGGACGGTAGCATAAAATAACTAGGATCCAAGGTAGGTAATGATTAAACCCTCTATGAATGGAACATGTTGCTAGGTTTTCACCAAATGTACTTATCCAAGGCGCCATGAAGAGTGGTTTTCACCGTAGGATAAATTATTTCTCTTTACTATTTTTGGATTTTTTTCAAATTTTTTTACTTTTTTTGTATTTTCTCAGGGAAGGACAACCTAGCTGACTTAGGGATAATTTTTTTTCAGGTGCATGATATTAATGGGCTCTTCCAGAGGTTCTCCTTCAAGAGTGGCAAGCCAGTATGCATTAGAACCATACTTAGCTACAATGACATAGGGACCTAGGCAATTTTCCTCAAATTTTCCCTTCTTGTCTCACTCTTTCTGATTATGTTGATTCTCTTTAAGGACTAGGTCACCATAATTAAATTGTCATGGACAAACCTTTTTATTATAGATTTTCCTAAAATGATTTTCATAGGCTTGCAAATGATTGTACTCTTTGATCCATTTTTTGTTTAGGAGTTCCAACTGAGCAAGTCGTGCAACCCAAGTATCTTCATCACTTATAATATTCTTTAGAGATATTCAGAGTGATGGGATCTAGATTTCAATAGAGAAGATAGATTTGACACCATAAATGAGGGAATATGGAGTGGTGCTAGTGGGAGTGCAGATGGAAGTGTGATAGGCCCAAAGGTCAGGATGGATATGGAGATGCCAATCTTGACTAGTGTTGTTAACAACCTTTTTAAGGATTTTGATTAGGGTATTGTTAGTTGCTTTTGCTTGACCATTACCCTGAGGGTAATATGGGGTGGACCAATGGTGTTGGATGTGATGTCTCATAGAAGAATTTATAGACTTGTTCTTGAATGAATTTCCATTGTTTGTGATGACGGTGGAGGGAATTCCATATTTGCAGAGGATATGGAAGAGGATGAACTTGGAAATCAGAACATCAATAATTTGAGTGAGTGGCATTGCTTCCAACCACTTAGTAAAGTATTCAGTGGTGGTTATGATGAAGGTATGGCCGTTGGAAGATGGAGGGTGGATCTTGTCGATCAAATCAAAACCCCATTATGAAAAGGGCCATGGTGCTATGATGGGTTACAGATCTTGAGAAGGAACATGTATCAGGTTTGCATGTTGTTGGCAAGGAAGACATCTCTTTACAAATCACAAGAATCATGCTCCATAGTGTGCCAATAATATCTTTCTCTGAGAATCCTCTTAGCCAAGGCCATGCCATTAGAATGTGCTCCATAAACACAAGTATGTACGTCTACTAATATAGTGTGATCTTTGGTCTCATTCAAACACCTAAGAAGGGTTCCATCATACCCATGACAATAAAGATTATCTCCCACTATGGTATAATGGGAGGTGCATTGGATGAAGGATTTACGTTGATTGCGTGTAAAGTTAGGGGGTAAGCTTTTATTATGGAGATAGATGTAAATGTCATGATACCATGGTGACTCAAGACCTACGATGTCACACACCATTTCGCTCTTAGGGATATCATAAGCAGGGATTAAAATTTGTTCAACTGGAAACTTGCAGTTTGTTCGATCTTTTGGCATGCCAATCAAGGAACCAATTGTATCCATCACATCGGCTACCTTATTTTGGATTTTGGGGATTTTCTCAAACTAGATAGAGGTGAAATACTTCTTGAAATCATTCACCATGCACTTATAAGGTAAAAATTTGTCATATTTAGTCTGAAACTCATCATTACCTATTTAATGACCAACTAAGAATCACCAAAGACTCACAAGTGAGTGATGTTCCATTGGATGGCGATCCTAAGACTTGTGATGAGAGCTTCATATCTGGCTATGTTGTTCGTACATGGGAAGGCTAACCTGAATGATTTCAGGATGTAATCACCTTGTGGGTGACAAACAAAATACCCACCCCAGATCCATTGTGGGTGTATGATCCATCAAAGTAGATCATCCATGTAGCCACCTCTATGAATTTAAGGACCTCTTCATCAGGAAATTCTGTGACCAAAGGATAGGCATCCGCTAAAGGAGTATTTGCTAATTGATTTGCTATTAATTTCCCTTTAATTTCCTTTCGGTCCAAATACTCTATATCAAACTCATTCAGTACATGATCCACTTAGCCATGCAGCTAGTTAAAGATGTTCTAGATAGAAAATATTTGAGTGGATCAACTTTTGATATCAGCCTCATAGGATGACTGAGCATATAATGGAAGAGATTTTGTGAACAAAAGATGATAGCTAGGCAAGATTTTTCCATTAGAGATTAATGAAGTTCATAGCCCACCAATGTTTGAATGATATAGTAAATGGCACATTCTTTTGAGGACTCATCATGTTGGGCTAATAATGCCCCCAATGCAACTGAAGTAGCTGAAATGTACAATGAAAGCGGTTTACCTAGAATTGGAGGCATAAGGATGGGTGGATGAGCCAAGTAATACTTAATCTTGTCGAAGCCTAGATGACACTTTGAATCCCACTTGAAGGTGGTATCTTTTCATAGGAGATGGGTGAACGATTGGAACTTACTGGCTAACTGAGCTATAAACCATTTGATGGACTACAAGTTACCTTGAAGGCTCCTTAACTGTTTAAGATTGTGCGGTGGGGGAATTTAACCAGATCTACCTCTATGCCCCTTCTAGAGACAATGAAACCCAGTAGATTTCGTGATGTAACCCCAAAGACACACTTTTTTGGATTCAAACACAGTTTGTAATGCTCTAACCACTTGAAGATATTTTTCAAGACTATAGGATGTTCTTCTCTTATTTTGGACTTTCCCAATAGATCATCAACATAATACTCCATTATAATGTGAATGAGATCATGGAAGATGATAGTCATAGCATGCTGGTATGTTGCTCCCACATTCTTGAGGTTGAAAGGTATGATATTATAACAAAATGTGCCACAAGGAGTGGTGAAAGTAATCTTATGTTGATATTCGGGTGTAATTTTGATTTGATTGTAGTCAGAGAAACCATCCATGAGGTATAGCATCTTGTTTCTAACAAGTAAATCAACCAACATGTCAATATTTGGCAGGGGAAAATCATCTTTAGGACAGGCTTTGTTAATGTCCTAAAAATCGGTGCAAATTATAATACTACCATTCAGCTTAGCAACAAGTACTATGTTGGATATCTAATCAAATTAATCAATGGATCTTATGAATCCAACTTCTAATAGTTTCTCCAACTCCTTCTTGACCAACAAAGCTACTTGAGGATGCATTTTTCTCAGCTTTTGCTTGACAAGTTTAGCATCTGGTTGGACATCCAAATGGTGTACGACTAGAGCAGGATCTAGGCATAGCATATCTAAATAGGCCCATGCAAAATTGATGATGCCTTCTTTGAGAAGCTGAACAATGGTGGAGTGCTCTTCTTCTGATAAGGATTTGGCTACATACATGATTTTTGGATTTTCTTATGTTCCCAAATTTACTTCCCGTGTTTCTTCAATGAGAATAGAAGATCATTCAAATAGTTGAGTTCCCATAAGGGGAAGATGAAGGTCCCCATCTTCCAGTGCCTTGTCAAGGTTTTCACTATCAGATAGACCCTTTATTTTTACTTTTTCTGAGTCAAGCAATGCCTTAGGGAGGTTTTCACTAGATGACCAATTTTGATTTTTTTTCTTCTTATATTTGTGGGTAGGGAGTTCATCCTTCCCCAATCCCATAAGATGTACATAAGTATCCATTGAGGGAAAAGTGTCAACAGTGCGCTATTGCGTAGGTCCCAGTCGATGAGGTCTAGATGGTGAAGGGAAAGGTTGATAGAGTAAATGGATAGGCAATCAAACATGGAAGAAAGATCCACATCATCGTATGCAAGTATGTTGGACTCTTCATCAGGTATGTCTTCAAGGCGACCATCTCCCACACTAACTTTTTTAGAAGCACTAGTTGATGCTATAGGACCCCTTTTTTTTTTGTCATAGCCTAGGCCTATTATTCTAGGTCACACAGATGGTTCTATAGGTTGGTGTCATCCTTACTTGTCTATACAAAAACCACCTCCCTGATAGTTATACTTTTTAGCTAACTTTGATGCATGCAGATAGGTTTCCTAGAAATATTTTATGAGGAGAGGTGATGGTTCAGGCTCTTCTTGGTAAAACCACTAGCTGATGTCGTCTTCCATCTATTCTTCGAGTGTACCCAAATCTTCGAATGCCATTGAATCCATGTTCTTGGAAGTGAGGGTTTTGGTCTTTTCTTATACTCTAGATGTTGAATGAGATGGTTTCCCATACAAATGGGGAGAGGGTGGCATTGTGGCCACATTGAGTGTAGTTTGTATTTCATATTCTCCATAGCCCTTGTCAATGATCTTGACCTTGGTGATGGCGGAATTAAAAGTTGTGGATGTGGTGGATGTGTTGTTGGTTGATGGATTATTAGATGGATTGGATGATGAGGCATGAGGTTCCCCCACTTCAACTCTAGGACAATAATGAGAGTGGGGGAAGGAAGCTTCCAAAGTGCAAAAATACTCAAATGGTTGGGGATCGACTTGTATGGTTACTTCCATTCCTTGGAAAGGAAACTTCAGACATTGATGGTAAGTGGATGGAATGACTTGCATGGAATGAATCCATGGGTGACCATGAAGGAGATTGTATGTAAGTTCAAGGTCAAGAACATTACATGTGGTATACTGCACAATAGGGCCAACATGAATGGGAAGACAAATGGTGCCTTCAAAACATCTCTCAACATTGTCATATGCCTTGATGGTAATAACATGATTGTTCAAGTCAGCTAGGGTGTATTCAACCTATTTTATGAACTTTAATGTATAAGATTAAGGAATGAGCCATTATCTACCAAGAACCTTTTAATTTATTTCAGGCCACGAGGAATTCAATATGAAGAGGGTAGTTATGATTGGGGTTGATGGCAGGCATTTTGTTTTGGCTAAAACCCAACTGATAAGTTGATGACAAGTGCTCCACTAAGGCTTGAAACTGAGTGGGCTCTATGTCATTAGGCACATGTGTAACCTATAAAGCTTTGGTTAGAATTTATTGGTGGATAGGAGAAGACTTAAGCAAATCCAAAATGGATATTTGAGAGGGTGTCTTTCCTAGGTGGTCAATAATATTATACTGCGACCTTACAAGAGCTAGCTGGGTTGATGTAGAAGGACTAAGGATGGAGATACAAGTGTGGTGAGCTGTAACAACACACCGAGGATCTTTTCCTTTGGCACAAATCATGGAGATGCGATGCTCTACTTGGCTAATGCACATAACTATGCCATCATAGTTATAAGGTACATTTTTGTAGCTAATGTTGTTGGTGTTGTTGTTTTGACGGTTGTTGTTACTTGACCCAGAGTTGGCATTAGACATGCTGGCACCTTGATTATGTTTAGGGAAGGAATTTTGTTATATTTGTAGTTGATCATTGGACAAAGATGCCTGGTTGGTATCCACTTGTATATCTCCATGATCTATGAGATCTTGGACATATATTGTGAGTCCTTCACACTTGTTTGTGGAATGACCTTTAATCTTATGAAAATCACAATACCTGTTCTCTTTGTACCAGGCTGGCTTTGGCTCGGATTCATCAAATATCTTGGTCACAAGATATGTAATCAGATAATTTTCTTGCAAAATCCTATTGAACACGACACTTAAGGGCTGTCCCAAAGCAGTGAAAGAGTGTTTACTATTTCCTTGTTTGTTTTGATTGGATTGTTAGCGAGGACGAGGTGCGAATTGTGGCATGGATATAGGATTTGTCATTGGTTGCAGTGGAGGGGCATATTGAGGCATTTGTGAGGTATTTTCTACTTGAACATTCTTGGTATCTGTGACACCATCATTAAGCATGTTTTTGTTTTTTGTTCTAGTTGCGGGACTTATCTCCAGATAATTTCTCTTTATCCGAATTATAAATTTTAATATGTCCCTTAACGATGAGAGCTCTCTCAATGATAGGACCCTTTTATATGATTTCTGAAAAGGTTGTGACACAGTGAAGATTTAGATTATGTCTCATATCTAGGTGGGCGTTGGCCACAAATAGAGTCACCATGTCTTTCTCACTAAGTGTAGACTAGCCAATGCACACCACATTTGCAGGTAGTTAGCAAGGGTTTCACCATCACATTGTTTCTCTTTCAAAAGATCTAGAGTATCAATATATTTCTTCAAATTGAAGGATAATTGTGTGACAATTTTTTCTGAAAGATCCGTGAAAGAAGAGATGGATCCCTTAGGAAGACCCATGAACCAGTCAAGAGATACCCCCATTAAACTCCTAGGGAATAACCGTAGGAGATAATTGTCACTGTGGAGGACTTCTTGGAAATATGAATAAAAATCTTGAAGGTGGTTCTTAGGATATTTAGTTCCTTTGTATTTGTCAAATTTCAACATTTCAAAATGTTTAGGAAAAGGAACAGGTGAAATTGAGGGATAAAATGGATAGGGACAAATATATTCAAGCTTGAAAGACTTTTTGGAAGTCCCTGCTTGTACATCCTTCAAGGAGGCTTTTATTTCTTCCCACTCCTTATTGATAGGTGTTCATGAAGATGGATTTGATGGATTGGATTGATTGTAAGGAGCATATTGTTGGTAAGATGTGGATGGAACAGATGTGGTTTGATCATATGATGGGGATGAGGTGTATATGAAGGAGTTGGCTAAGGCTAATTGGTGTAGAAATGATGGTAGGATGGTGGATTTTGGTGATAAGAAGAAGGACCCCCTTGCTGGTACGATGGAGGTGCTTGATAGTATGAGGTGGAAGCACCTTGCTGATATGATGGTTGTTGGTAAGATGGTTGTTGTTGTGAGGCATAGTAGGGATTAGACTAATAATTATAGGTGGTGTATTGCTAGGAGGCATATGAAGGCTATTGTGAATTAGGCTACTAATAGGAAATTATCTACTATGGTTGCGAAGGGGTTGTTTAAAATGGTTGCTAACGAGCTTGTTACAGATTATGATAGGCGTAACTAGGGTTGGGGTTGGACGTAGCAGGTTGCGCATAGAACATGCATTGTCGATGGTATAGGTACTGAGCCATATTAATAGGAATGGAATGGAGATTTTTGAGGCTATGTTGGGACTTGTTGTTGCTGAAGGGGTTGATGATAAAGAGGTCTAGTTGAGATTTGAGGCTACCGAGTGATTTGAAGTTGTTGGAAGGGTGTATTTTGATGATATATTTGTTTAATGGGAGGACCTTGAGGCTGATGAGGAGGATGCAATGGATTACCTTGCTGTTGATGCAAGGGTGGCTATTGTTGTTGTGAAATAATGGGGATATTCTATTGCGAAGGTTGTTGTTGGATTAGTTGAGACTAAATTGGAATATGTTGAGGAGTTTGTTGAGGGTTACCTTATGACGGATGAGAAAGTGGAATGTTACTTTGAGGTGGTTGCTGAGGAATAAATGGAGGTGGCAGTAGATTAGAAGTGGGTGTTGATCCTGAAAGTTATGGTAACACAACAAAAGGATTGCCCCCAACTTGACCTATGGTTGAACGGGTTGAGTAGGTGGAAGAGGTGGTTCAAATAGTACTGGGTTGAACCTTGAGGGAAATTTGGAGATGGTGGCAAAGAAAGATTTTGTGGCATACTATAAGTGAGGGGATCATTTAGATTAGGTGATGCTCTTACGACAGTGATTGGAACCCAAGGGGGGTGTGTTACTTGATAAAGTATGGAATTATCAAACCCAGGCTGGTAAAAATTATCGATGGGAGGACCCTCGAGAACGTAAGTATTCCTCAAATGATTTTGTGAGTTATGTGGATCTTGAGGCATAGGAGGTGCAGGAGGTGATTCATTGAAAAATTGTGATAACTCAAATCTCGATGGTGGTTTGATTCCCTTCATGAGAAAGGTAGCGAGGATTTTATCCCCACACTCATTAAGGAGATGATATTTCATTTGAAGATTAACAAGATTATTAAGATACTCATCAACTATAGCTTCAGGCTGATTGACCATGTTTTGTCAGCAAGAGGTGATGTGGTTTGAACCTCAGTATTGGACTATGATGAGCCACCAATGTTAGGATCTTGAGGGATGTTAGGTTGGGCACCTTGAGCTTGTTGATCTGCCATGAGTTTCTTTTCTTGCGATCGGGTGGTAATGGGCATGAAAGTGAAAAACTACAAAGGATCTAGGATGACTCTACATTCTAAGATGTAGACGAGGATGACATAAGTGATAAATGAAGGATTGGTTGAATTGGACAAGGGATTGATTGAATTGGATTGGATGATGGATAAAGGATGAAATTTAATTGAATTAGATTGTATGATGGATAAAGTATGTAGTTGGATTGGATTGATCAATGGGATGATGTGATTGATTGGATTAGATGATTGGTTGGATTGGACTGGTGAAACAGATTCTAAAATAAGTTTAGAAGCTTTGATTAGATGATGTAAGGTGTTAATTGATTAGATTGAACTGCAAGATGGATGATTACGACACTGAATCTACCTTAAGATGGAAGTAGATTGATTGGGTCAAAGATGATTTATTGACTTAGGACAGATGACAATCCTAAGAAGGTACAGATGATGATGATCGGGATGAAACATCTAAGACAACCTGGATAAAAACCTCTAAAACAAAGTCTAGGGGATTCAAATCGATGAGTCGATGATGGATATGTGATCTAAGGATTTTCTAAGATAGTCCTAGATGATTTGATTGATGAAATGATGATCTTTAGAAAATGTAGATGAATGAAAATAATGATTACGGGAAGATGGATGATGATAATTTTTTTTCGATTACGCCAAACAACTCGGCTAACAACATGCTTTCAGTGGCTAAAAGGATTCACATTCTAGAATTTGTATGGGAAGGAAAGTTGCCTTTGTAGGTCACAAATTCACCTTGTTATATTGCAAGTTCGCCTATCCATATTGAGAAAATTCACCTCTGTCTCTATCAAAATCACTCGTTCAGGCTGGAAAATTTACCCAAGACATAGGTGACATAGGAAACTTTCTATATGGTGAAGCAGGTTCACCCAAGACTTTACTGGCATAGGAAATAGGTGAATTTTCTTAGCAAGTTTTCCTATCAAGAAGCAAGTTCACCCAAGAAGCTAGAAAAGTCACCCAAAAAAATGACAAGTTCACCCAAATAGTTGATATGTTCACCTAAAAAACTAATAGGTTCGCTTAAAACTTTGAAATCACTGAAGAATGGGAAGATTTGACCTTCAAGATCACATAATAGGATGAAAAATTCACCTATTTTGTGAATGATGTGGATGGGAAAAAACTCGTCTGAAAATGGGATCACCTAACAAACAAACGAATTCACCCAAATGGACCCGAATGAGGACTCAGATGAAGAACAGGATAATGAACGGACCAACAGACACCTAAACATACCCAAATGGGGACTCAAATGGAAAATGGGATAACGAATGGATAAACGAATTCACCTAAATGGACCCGAATTGGGACTCAAATGTAGAACGGGATAACGAATGGATAAATGGGTTAAGATAAACGGACCCAAATGAGGAATTGAAATGGAGAATAGGATAACGAACAGACAAATGAATTCACCTTAACAAACCCAAAAATGGATACAGATGGAGAAGGGGAGGTAGGGTAACCCCTGTAATAAGAAAATTTTCCCAAACTAAGGAAAAAATTCACCTATGACCAAGGAACAGGCGAATTTGATGAATGGGATAATGGACAAGACTAGAATGGGAAAGTGAGATCGCCCCTATGAGGAGAAAATTCACCCAATAGGGAAGGAAAATCACCCAACAGGTGAGAAAAATCACCTAATAGGTTAGAAAAATTTCCCAACAGGTTAGCAAGTTCGCCTATTCCCAGAGAACGAGCAAATTTGACATATGGGGATTGACAAATTCACCTAAGGGATGGACAAAATCGCCTATTCGAGGTGAATAGGCGAAAATGGGGTCACCTAAGAAAGTGACCCACAAGAAAATTTTCCTCTGAAAAAGGAAACTTGCCTAAACGAATGACCTAGACTGGACTGAGACATAGAATCACCCTTTTGCAGGGCAAAATCACCTGTCTGTAGTGAAAATTTTCCTTTGTAAGGAGAAAATTCACCTTTGAAGGTAGGGGCTGATTGTGGAAAAGTTCAACAAGCATGAAAAATAAGAGATAGAAGGATGGACTGACTCAATTGAAAGTAAAAGAACTGGTATCACACAAAGAAGACAAACCAAGCAACACGATCCTAAAATTAGTGATATGGGTTTGCAAAATTAGTGTAGGCCCACCACCTTGAGAGGACAACCCAAGGTTAATACTCCATTATACCGGGGTGGTTTTCTAGAGCGCCCTTTCTCATGAAGGGGGATAACTAGCATTCCAATTGTAGAGGGTCATCAACAGATGCCACAGGCTCACCTTCACGCTCTCACTCGAGGACTATCATAGTCCACCATGAGGATTCCTATCTCAACCTAATCGAGTACATGGTGAGTAACTTTGGGGTACAATGTGCATCCCTTGCACTACACCAAGCCACAGTTGAAACACATATCTCTATCTAGGCTACATAAGGCTATCTTGGTCATCCTCGATATACACAAGGTATGTGAGGCACAACTATGAACACCAGCCCGTCACAAGCGTGAGTTGGGAGCCCCAACGAGGTACCAGAAACTCAGACCAACTCTTCACATATTATCTAGGTATCACCCTAGCTTCGACACTTCACCAGACACGACATGACTAGATTGGGGTACAACTTTTTCTCTCTCCCCTTTATATACCTTTACGGTAACACATGGTTGGAATCGTCCTTTGGGTGATGAAATCCTAGGCAGGTCTTGCTAAAGGAAGAAGAAACTAGATGCTTCAGCTAGTCCCTAGGCTTAGACATAGCACAAGGGGAGAGCTTAGAGACACTAGCACCTCCTACGTAGACTGGACTAGACTAGAATGAACTGTGATTTCTCACCACCTAGGATCACCAAATGATGCAAGGGGATTGGATACGTCAACAGTCCACTCACAAGCACAACAAACAAGTGTATATTGAACCTTTAATTAAAGCTATGTGTTCCTAGCTAGAATGGAAAAACGATAGAAAAACTAACTAAAAGGTCTTGGACCGATTCTTGTACATAAAATGTGTTAGTAGTTTTGAACCGTCGGTCTTGGATGAATGAGAAATGGCTTCATAAAATGTTAGCAAAAACTAGGGACACTCACAAACAAACAAGTTAGCAGGTTAGTATGTAAAACCAAAACCAAAATGATGCTACAAACTAAAGATTTAAGTCTCAGATTCACCTTAGATTCACCTCTGTAAGAGGAAAATTCAGCCTTCTAGATTAGTAAGTTCACCCCTGTAAGGAGCAAGTTCGCTCGTTCTGAGTAATCAACTTCACCTGTCTCTGAAAGTACCAACAAGTTCACCCCTGATTAAAGCAAATTCACCCCAGATAGAAAATTCACCCCTGTAAGGAGAAAATTCACCCGTCTGAAGAAGCAAATTCACCCGTGTAAGGAGAAAGTTCATCCCTGTTGGCAAATTTTCCCGTATGGCTAGGAAAATTCGCCCCTGTAAGGAGCAAGTTCACCTGTTAGGGTAGTTTTTCATTTGTGTGTAAAGTTAGAACCTGCAAAACTCAAACAATATAAAACATAAAAGCATAGACCCATGATGTGGGTCCCATCGAGCGTTCCAAAAATGGGTTCAAGTGAATTTTCCTAGTCTAAAATGCAAAGGAAAATGAAATACAAGAAAGGAAAAACACAAACAACACCTCAATGATTAGCCTAGTTGAACTTGAACAAAATGAAAGAGAAAAGAGTGTTATACCTTGTCCAGGTTTATGGGTTGGTTGGCCCTATTGATCGTTTGATTTATGTGTTCCTTTCAATGGAAAATAACATGAAACTAGATGCAAAACGACGTGGATGAGATGAGGAATGCAATGGTGCAAGTGGGTATTTGGATAGATGCACAATGTGGATGCAAAATGAGCTCAAAAGTTGCAATAATGGTGGATGCTTGAGAGTGCTTGCTTGATTTCCTGAATGTTGTGTGATTGATGAGTGATGCAAATGAGGGAAAATTCCTCTAATTTTAGGGGAAGGCCACTAAACAATGGAGGGTCAAGATGTAGCCACCTTAGACAAGATCAAGGGCTTGGGTGAGTTGAGAACTCACAAGCCCTCTCATCTTGACATGTGTTAGGTGAGGTGTCAAGAAGGACATGAGGTGAAGGTACTTCCTTATACCTTGGGAATGGACAAGATCTCCTCATAAAGGAGGTCCTTGTCCCCATGTGGGTGATGAGTCTTTTGAGGAATTAAAAATTCCTTAAAAGACCTAGGAGGAATAAATGTGAATTAAAAATTCACATTGGGAAAGTGTTGCCTTTTCCAAAAGGAGAAAACATTAAATAAAATGTTGACTTGGGGGTATGCCATAAATGGCATAAGGGGTTATGGTGACCTAATCAAGTAATTAGGTTGTGCAAACGTGGGATTAAGGTGGTTAATGAAAGATTAAGGCAAGTGGACAAAGATGGAGGATGTGACATTAATCTTGATTAAGGGTGTGCACATCCTAATGAAAGATTAATTAATTAATCCAGATTAAGGAAGGGTTATGGAGGATGGAACAAGGAGAGAGAAAATAATGAATTTTAAAATTGATTTAAATTGATAAAGGCAAATGACTAAATTAAAAAAATTGGAGTATTTATTAATTTAGAGAGGAAAGTGGATAAAGGTAAAGTATTTAATTATTTAAATTAAATACCTTAGGAACATTAGGGAAATGGGGAAATATTAATTAAATAAATCATTTAATTAACATCGATGGGAGAGGTGAGATAGATGAATAAAGGGGACGAATTTGACCTTATGGGAGAGGTAAAATTCGAATGTCTACAAGCATCAACGCTCTCTTCCAATTTATTCTTCCATAACATTCTCAACTGAACTGACGACATGTCTTCTATCTTGTAGTAAACAAATGCATTGATATATTTTATGGGAAACACTCTCAGAGGGATGCGAGAGACTGCACCAATAGACTGTTCCAACACATTCTTCAAACATCTATTCAAACTAACTTGCACTCTATCCACACTATTCACAACCTTTGAATTATCCATAGCAATAACAATGAGAGATTGTGCAAACATGAATACCTCTGGAAATGTATAGATATCCTACTTTCGGAGCTCACTTCGAATCTACGTGATCTCTTCTTCAAACCTTGAAACTATGAATTTCTCTCTAAGCTTCCTTTGCTTTCTTCTACAAAATTACATAAGCCTCTTGAATTATTTGAATTTATTCCTTTCAATCTAAATGAATTTGCAATAAATGCTTCATTTTGTAGGTAGATTACCTTTACAATTGTATATGCCTCCATTCTTTCAAATTTTGTAGACCTCATCCTTCATACATGTGAGTAAGAAAATTATTTAGTTTCCTTACCACATTTAATATACTTGTGTCATGATATGACACAAGTATCGATGAGGGAGTTTAATAGATTTTCTAATAATTGCTCCCCCTTAGCCACTGCTTGACTTAAAAATTGATGGGAGTATCTACACCAGAGGTCAGAATAGATAACACTGATGATTCTAAACCTTGCTTGAATTCTTCTTCCTTTCTCCAAATTCTTTTCATTTCCTTTCTTGCTTCTTCTGGACTAATGATTTGATCATTCTTCTTCACCACCTAATAATTTTTTCTTCTTATGCAATTATTACAAGTGTGTTTTGGTTTGCTGTCATTATAGCATATAGTATTCTTCTTTCCATACTTTCTTTTATTCAACTTATCTCCACATAGAATAAATTTATATCCAATCTTATTGCACTTAAGACATTTGCTGGAGAATGATAAAGAATCATCCATTTTACTTTTGTATTCCTTTTCCTTATGACCAAATTTCTTTCAGAAATAACACACACCATTGAAAGATAAATACCTTTTAGCATCATGTTGTTTGACACGAGTTTTTTTGAAGTTCCTTCTTAGATCGTTGATTCATCCATCTTCGTACCGAGTGTTCTTACCAAAAAATTTCTTCGCTTTAGAACTTTGACCTTTTTCAAACCCTAAACCACTCTTATCCATCACTGGTTTCTGAGAAGTAATCAACTCATCGAGAATTGCCGAGCTTATCTTAAATTTGTCTTCAAAAATTGTTGCCTTTTACAGATCACATCTCAAGATTTTTGCTTCTTCCTCAAGCTTCATGCATTCATCCATCTTCCTTTGAATTTTAATTTCCTAACATTCTTCATTTATTTTCTTCTCATCTCACTATTGCATTAGATCAGAGATAATTTCATCCACCTTAACTAATAGATCACATGCTTCAACACTTTTACTTTGCAGCTTTTCAATACACTCACTTTCTTTTATCAACTTGTCAGGTTCATACCTTCTATCTCTTCTAAATATCTAGTAGAGACCACTTGCAAAGGAAAAAAATTCTTATACTCAAATTTCGGGACCTTCCTCAAGCTGTTAGGCTTCTTCTGAGGAACCAAGCTCTAATACCAATTGTTTAACATCTAGAATATTGAGGGGGGGGGGGGGGCTGAATCATAATTACATAAAACCATAATAAAATCCATCTTCTCATTATCACAATTTTTACTGAATCAACAAGAAGAAACATAAAAACAAATCAATGGAACCATACACGTGACCACTGGGAATTTTACGTGGAAAACATAGAAAGGGAAAAACCACAATGAGGGTTAACTCACAATATATTATATACGAATACAAAATATTACTGTAGTGTAGTAAAATGCATACCCTTTGTATTTTCACACTTTTTTGGTACCACCTTACTTTATTTATCCTTCTTTATGGCTTAATTGGTCCTATTTTATGTCCACAAGACTTATGAATGACATATTTTCCTAGTTAATCCTGACATTCTCCAAAGCATATATGATCCCCTAATGACTCTAATTAGTGTGTCCCCAATTTTTGGTTGGGACTAAGACACCACTAAGGGTATGACCTCCCCTGAGGTCCTGGGACCCTAATTTTGAGACATCTATTTTAAGCCCCTTTTTGGTGTTTGCACCCCAAGTTTCATCACTTGGGACTAAGATGCCACCTAGGGCATCTTAGTCCTCCTTGAGTCATTTTTAGGATTTAATTTCAAATCTTCACAAGATTTAACCTCCTTTATTCTTTGAATTCATATGCTGGCTTGGTGTGATATAATTTCAGGATATTAAGCATAGATAAGAATAAATACAAGATTCCTTCATTCATTTTCATCCTAAGAAATCCAAATATTTTATGAGAGCATTCATTATAGTTAAATTGAGTTCACAAGAGAATTCAAGAGCAATTCATCAAGTTTCAAGCATCATGTCAAGGATTTTTCCTGCATCATGTGTTCTATTGTGCTAACATTTGTGATGTAGGGTTTTGATTCAAGCAAGCAAGCAATTCAAGATCTATCAAGAATTTCAAGATCCATATCCATTACAACCATTACATACAAGTTTGCATCATTTGCAAGGGTTTGGTGAGTTGTAGCATTTCATGATGTTCATTCACCATTTACTTCATCATTTCAAGGTTTAATTAACAACAAGGGGTTTTACTAAGGCAAACCCCCATTCAATAACAATCATCAAGTTTTTCCATCTTGTCCATTTTTGTTTACAATTCTAGGTTGTAGACTTGAAGATCACTTGGAATGCAAAGTTTTCAAAGTTGTAAAGTTGCATTGTCAGAGTTGTCATCTCCGCAGAAACTCACCTATAGGTAACATCCGGTTATTCCAGAATCTGAGATCCAAGGAGAAGCAATTGAAGATCTGGGAGCTCATGAACACATTCACACTTTTCAAAAATTTAGATTGGGACTAATACACGAGTAAAGGTGTCTTATTCCTCTAGGTTGAATCTTTTAGTGATTTTTTGGGATTTTGTTCCGTTATCCGAAGATTTTGTGTTTTCCTTGAAAAATAACAATGTGAGTAAGATGGGAGTAAAGGAATCTTAGTCCTCCAAAGAATATTTTAGTAGTCCATTTGCATTTCTAGAATCCTTTTGGCATCTCCAGGATTCCCAAGTACACATACCCTAACTTTGAGTTGTTCATTTTCAGTATTAGTAAGCTTCATTTTGCTTATTTTAAGTTTTTTGCACATCATAGTGTGTTTTCAAACATTTTCTTGGTGGTGAACCCCTTAATCTGATAGAACACCCCCTCCTAAGTCCTCCTAGTTGTGTATTGACTCACCATGAGGGATTGATAGTCAATCCTTTTAGGGTACTTAGGATATATTTGAATGACCTAGATAGAATAGGAAGGCATCCCCTTTCCCTATTTTACCTTCATTTCAATTTGGTGAACCCGAATTTGTTTGAGCACTCTTCATTTTTTGTTGTGGATTCCTTTAGGTTCCTAGATTTAGATTGCATATATTGCATTTTTCATCTAGGGTTTCTTGTACCTTGCATTGATAAAATTGCATTTAGGGTTTCCTATCTTTGCATTAGTGAAAGTGCATATAGGTTGTTGTTTTCCTTTCTTGCATCATTACATATCATTGAAAAACTGAAAAGTGCATTGTTCATCCTCTTAATTACATTTAGAAATATTGAAAATTGAAAAACTATATTTCACATATTGCATTCAATTATTTGTTCATCATTGCTTTTCTTTACCTCCATTTGCATTGTTTTCTATTTCTAAACATTAGGTTCTTATATAGGCAACCTGAGAAAGTTGTTTTCAAGCCAAAATTTTTTGTTTCTCTTAGAAACACCTCCGTTGGGACTAAAATGCCCTTATTGGCATCTTAGTCCCTCTCAATTGTTTCAGCTCAAAATCATCTCCCTACTGTTTGCTTCCTATTTCATCCTTTGAAATTGTCAGATCTCATCAGGAGAAATAAAATACCCTTATTGGAATCTTAGTCCCTATTGACTTTGAATCTCCAATTTTTAGGGTTTAAAATTACTATTGTGTGTTTCTTGGACTACTTTTAGTTTTTTGTTTCAGTTTCTAGAATTTCTATTATTCTAATTTATTTCATTTCAAGGGTAATTGCAAGCATAGGAGATTGTGTTCACTAAATTTTCTATGGTTTATTCCTTGTATGAGCTATAGAACTTGGTGTCCTAATCCTAATACTATGTTTATATGAAGTGAGAGACTGATGGCATCCCACGATAAAACACTCGTTATGGATCTTGGGCTATCAAGCTCTCTTACTTCCGGTATTGGCACTAGTTCACTAGTTATGGACCATAATTTTGACACCTCCTTTGCCATGCATACGTTACCAACAAGCATTACACCAAACAATAAAACAATGGTCAATCATATTCCTCAAGAAAACATAATGAAAATGCATTAAGACTTAGCTCATTTACAAGATAGTGTAAGTACTGAAAACATTTCCAACACTGTTATACCTACCATGGATAATATCCATCGCATGATGGAAAATGATGAATGACTCGAATTTATCATAACCTCGCTCATATCTTTGGAAATAATCTTATTTCCACCACTAATGGTGCTCAAACCTCAAAAAATGTGCAAGGAGGAAATCACACTCCTCCCTCTTCAACCATAGCATCAACTCCCACCTATAGAACTCCTCAAGTGACCATAACAATGCAACCAACTATTAATATCCCTCCTATCTCACACATTTCCTCTAGTTCTCCTTATACTTATGTGGCATCTAATATCATACCTCCACCCACAAGAAATCCATTAATTTTTCATTCCAACACATACGCACCACCACCATATTCACCTCCATCTCACACCACGAGAAATGATCCTATCAGTAACCATCTCTTACAAATCTTTTCATCCCTTCAACGTCAAGTTTCTACGATCAATCAAAATCAAAATGGTCCACCTTCATACCATGTCATGAGTAATCCATTATCTTTGGAAATATTGAGAACCCCGGTGCCACAAGCTATAGGGATCCCTATATTTGAGAAATATGGAGGAAAGGGAGATCCTACTAATCATGTCAATGCCTTCACCACTTTTTGTAGTGATTTTATCCTTGAAGAAAAACTTTTAGCTAAATTTTTTCCTCGATCCTTGAAAGACATGGCCTTAGATTGGGTTTTCACATTATCGAATAAATCAATTAGTTCATTCAATGAACTTTTTGAGGCTTTTATTAATCATTTCCAAGTGCACATGGTTCCTGAAAGGACATTGGCTGACTTGATGAGATGCAAGCAAAATGAAGGTGAAAAAGTCACGGATTTTATTTCATGATATTGGTTGCTTTATTCCCAAATCGGTATGAAGGTTGTTGATTCTCATCTCAAAATGACGTTCATATAAAACTTACACCACAAGATATGGGAAAATCTCACCATGATGAAATTTCCTTCCTTAATGCACCTATGCACTTCCCTTAGAGATTATCAAAATGCTATAAGTGCTCGTGAACCAAAAACTACCCCTACTCATCTTGAAAAGCTTGAAACTCCCAACCAAAACATCTACCAACCTTTCAAACAATATCATAGGAGTTTCATTCAACTAAATTCCACCTCTCCACCTACCCAACCCATTGATATCCAAATAGTTTCTATAAAGAAAAGTAATCCTTATATATTTGGGAATTTGCAAAGACAATTTGCACCTTTACCTGACACCCTTCACAATATCATGACCCAGCTCTTAGCCAAAAACATGCTTACCTTACCTCCTGTCTGACCCCTTGAGCCTAGTAGACCATTACCTTCGAGCTTTAGACATAATTCCTATTGTGATTATCACCAACAAAAAGGACATGACACAAAACATTGAAAGTGTCTTAAACATCTTGTGCAAGACCTCATTGACTCTAATCATATCCAAATTGGAGGTGTGAATGACAAAGGTAATAAGTTTATAGTTCCTCCCAACCAAAAATTATAAATCCTTACCAATCCAATGCCTAACCATAATATTTCATATGTTAAGTCTAGTGAAACTAAGCTTGATGTGATGAATCTTGACACGGATGACGAACATATGAGCAATCATGAACAAAATCCTATGGATAATGATGAAAACAATCCTATGGATACTAATGAAAAAAGTCCTATTGATACAATGATAAGAGTGGTTGACATCAAGCCTCGTAAACATCAATCCATTGACATTACTTTCTATTCAAAATAAATAATTAAACATGCACCTGGTGATACTGTTTACATAGCCAATAAAATCAATAACAAGCCCATTCCTAGGATTTTAATTGATCATGTTTGTGAAGAGAATGTGATCATATAAGAACTCTTATATGTGCATGAAATCACTCAAGATAGATATGATAAGCCAAAAGCATGGATCAAAACACATGATGGTTTTTTTCGTGCTATGATGGGCTTGATCACACTCCTTTTACGAGTAGGACCGAAGAAACCAAATGTATCATTCTCTATCATCTCTAATTTAGACCAATTTCATTTGAAGCTAGGCTAAAAATGGTTTCAATCCATGAATGCAGTCCCATCTGTTGTCCAGCAGTGCTTAAAGTTTCCAAGAGGTAGTGAAATATTCATCATGAACCATAGTGGCTTTAGAACCTCATCTTCCCTCTCCTTAGAATATTACTGGCCTAAGCCCATTGAACCTATAACACATCATGAAGACTTCCTTTTCCTATCCTACTGAAATTTCAAATAAAAATGAATAACCAGACTATCCCTTGAATTTTTTTTCCACCCATGCTTGAACTTCCACCACTTAAACAAGAAAATGTTAAGCCTAAAGCCCTTCCAACAAACCAAGACCCATCCATAAACACACCCTTACCTATTTCCTACAAGAGACCAAGAGAACCAACAAGTCTTAAGAAAATTTATTAATACAAAGAGAAGGTGGTTGAACAACCTTCCATGGTTTCTTCTATTCTTCCCTCACAAGATGAAAAGGAACATATGGTTGATTCACCCACTCCTATAAAAAATACAAGTCATAATAAAAGAAATCGCAATGCTAGAGAGTGTAGGCATAGACATCATGCTATTGATCGAAAGATGAATAATGAGAATGACATTGAAAATAAAAATCCAAACTTGACGAAAGCAATAAACGATGAGCCTTCTCTCTTATCTGAGATTGTAAATCTGACACAAGGACCAAAACATTCTATGGATATTATCATTCATCCTCCTATTGTGGTTAACTTGGATGATGATGAGGAAATAGTTAAAATCGATGAGGAAGTGTATAATAAGTTGAATTTTTTATTTTCCTCATCCATGAGCTTAAATTACAACAACCATGATGATCCTCCTAAACCGAGTGATTCACCATGTGTTGAACTTGGTGATTCTGCTAGTATTGCACTTGATGTGATCCCTCTCGCTAGTGATGTACATTCCACATACACTGAACAAGATTGGGATGCTGATGACCTGCTAGATGGTTGATCTACATGTGCTTTACTAGTCTTTTTATTTTTATGTTTGCATGTGCGCATTGTGATCCCCTATGATGTTATGTTTGATGTTTCTCTCTCTTTGTGCATTTCTCTATTTGTACCTTCATTCTTCTCTATGTCGTAAGATTTTCGCTTTTCATTTTTCTTTTTGATTTTGTTTTATGTCTTCCTTTTGAGGATGATGCAAGGCATTGAGACACCCTATGTCTCTTTCATGTTGATCCAAAAAAAAATTCTTTGTTTTCTCTCTCTTTGTGTCATTCTTCCAATTATGTGTGTATTTGGGGAATGATGTCAGTTCTGAGCTCTCTAAATATTTCTGGCAAAGACAGATACTAACCCTGAATCCATAGATCCCTTATGTGTTTCTGGGGTGCAACCCTCTTTTCTATTTTCATTTCCATGTTTGTCTACTTTAAATTAATTTCTCATAATTTGGTGTTAGCAATTTATTTAAAGTGGGGGCATACATTGGCTTTATTTCAGCTTGATTTCATTTGCATTTTCTTTTCCATGTTCCTTGGTGTGATTTTTTTACTTCATACAATGCATTTTTCCTCTTTGTTGTGACATTGGGGGTATTGTCCTTCAAAAGTGTGACCTATCCCAGCATATTAGATTCCCTTTAGTGGTAATGTGACACACTACACTCCCTAAGTGGTGAATATTTTATCATTTGATTGGTCCTCTCTTGGAGACGTTAGGAACAATGTCCACTAAGAGTAAGACCTTGCATGAACTAAGAAAAATCCCTTTGAACATCCTCTCTCTTTCTTGTCATGTTTCTTTTTCCTCTTGTCTTAATCAAAGTCATGGAGGTATGGCTTTAATATGGACCCCTTGGGGCTCACCTAGTGAACACCTAGCTTCACTAGCTCGTGTGAGTGTGCATTTCCTCTTTTTCCTTATCATAGTCATGGGGGTATAACATTGATATGGACCTCTTGGGGCTCACCTAGTGGATAACTAGTTCCCACTAGCCCTTGTGAGCGTGCGATTTTTTTTGCATAGTGGAAAACACGCTCCACTTGTAAACCCTCTTCAAGCCTAGACCTAGTCCACCAAGTTGGATGACCAGTTGAAGCTTGACTTGTTGCAATTCCTTCCTTTTTCCTTTTTCTTATCTTTGATGGTGTATGTTTGTGATTTGATTTTGGATTCATATATCATTCACAAGCGTGTTCCTTTGTGCTTGATTTTGGTTTGCCATAGGATCTTGATCATGGGGGCTTGACCACCCTCTTGATTGTTGTCATCCTATCTTATTAACATTTGTACATTTGAACCCTTCTTGATTGTGGGGTTGGCTACTTTAGTGTGATTTTAAAGAAAGTTCATCCTCTCACTAAAGTGGGGGCTAAATGTAGTGTAGTAAAATGCATAAACTTTTCATTTTCACACTTTTTTGGGCCCTCCTTGCTTTATTTATCCTTCTTTATGGTTTAATTGCTCCTATTTTGTGTCCACAAGCCCTATGAATGACATATTTTCCTGATTAATCCCAATATTCTCCAAAGCATATCTGATCCCCTAATGACTCTGATTGGCGTGTCCCTAATTTCTAGTCGAGACTAAGAAACCACTAAGGGAATCTTTTTCCCCCTGAGGTCCTAAGACCCTAATTTTGAGGCATCTGTTTTGGGCTCCTTTTTGGTGTTTGTTCCCCAATTTTCATCACTTGGGACTAAGATGCCACCTAGGGCGTCCTAGTCCTCCTTGAGTCATTTTTGGGATTTAATTTAAAGTCTTGGTGGGATTTAACCTCCTTTATTATTTGAATTCATATGTCGGCTTGGTGTGATATAATTTCGGGATATTAAGCATAGATAGGTATGACTACAAGGTTCCTTTATTCATTTTCATCCTAAGCAATCCAAGTCTTTTGTGAGAGAATTCATTATTGTCAAATTGAGTTCACAAGAGAATCCAAGAGCAATTCATCAAGCAATTGGAGCCATCATCAAGTTTCAAACATCATGTCAAGGATTGTTCTTGCATCATGTGTTTTGTTGTGCTAACATTTGTGATATAGGGTTTTGATTCAAGCAAGCAAGCATTTCAAGACCCATATCCATTGCAACAATTACATACAAGTTTGTAGCATTTGAAAGAGTTTGGTGAGTTGTAGAATTGCATGTTATTCATTAGCCATTTCCTTCATCATTTCTATTTCATTTCAAGGTTTAAATACCAACAAGGGGTTTTACTAAGGCAAACCCCCATTCACTAACAATGATCAAGTTTTTCCATCTTGTCCACTTGTGTTTGCAGATCTAGGTTGTAGAATTGAAGATAAATTGGAATGTAAAGTTTTCAAATTTTTCAAAGTTGCATTGTCAAAGTTGTCATCTTCATGCAGACTCGCCTACAGGTTAGATTTTACTATTCCAAAACCTAAGATCCGAGGATAAGCAATTGTAGATCTGGGAGCTCATGACCACATTCACACTTTTCATAAATTCAAATCAGGACTAAGATGGGAGTAAAGGCATCTTATTCCTCTAAGTGTAATATTTCAATGATTTTTTTGGATTGTGTTTCGTTATCAAAATATTTTGTGTTTGCCTTGCAAAATAGTAGTGGGACTAAGACAGGAGTAAATGCATCTTAGTCCTCTAAGACATATTTTAGCAATCTATTTGCATTTCCAGAATCCTTTTGGTATATCCAAGCTTCCCAATTACACATACCCTAACTTGGAATTGTTCAAATTTTCAGTATTAGTAAGCTTCATTTTGCTTATTTTAAGTTTTTTTGCATATCACAGTGTGTTTTTAAACATTATTATTTCCAAACATTTTCTTGGTGGTGAACCCATTAATTTGATGGAACACCCCATCCTAAGTCCTCCTAGTTGTGTATTGACTCACCTTGATGGGTTGATAGTCAACCCTATTAGGGTTCTTAGGATATTTTTAAATGACCTAGATAGAATAGGAAGGCATCCCCTTTCCCTATTTTACCTTTGTTTCAATTACAAGGCTCACTGCCAGGACTCGCTTTCCTTAAAAAGGCTCATTTCTCAAGTAAAAAATATGGATAATTAGGGTATGTGCAGGAT
Source organism: Sequoiadendron giganteum (assembly GCA_007115665.2). Lineage (NCBI taxonomy): Eukaryota > Viridiplantae > Streptophyta > Pinopsida > Cupressales > Cupressaceae > Sequoiadendron > Sequoiadendron giganteum. The sequence goes on along the minus strand of CM021109.1, from coordinate 236,192,442 downwards.
CATGATGGGCCAAAAAGTGGTGATATCTAAGTGATATGATGACCCATGTCGCTGATAACTATTTTTTTACCCAAAATTGATGAAACGAAAAGGGTTTTTAAAGGAGATTCTCAGCTTTCCACCAATATAAATTATGCTTTACTTTGAATTTAATAAATAATTATTATTCATTTTCTATTTGAATTATGACTAAAGTCCTAATTGATAGGCTGATTAAAAAACATCTATAACTTTCAAATGGTATCATAGTTTTTGAATCCGAAACATGCATCACATTCTATGCGTCACATACTATAGGATTAAAAATAAATAAATTGAATTTCATGAATTTTTGACCAAGTTAAGGTAGTTAGACATCCATTATTTTATATTTTTATAAATTTGTAATATAAAAATCATAATTAATTTTTTACTTGGAAAAAAATTACAAAAAAATATGCATCACATCGAAACATGAGTCCCCTACTTATATATAAAATCTTATAAAAAAATATTATCATTTTATTGTGGTTAGGGTGGTCAGACAAACACCTACTTCTTATTTTTTCCCTGAAATTTAAGTACTACTACATTGAAATTTCAAATTTTCACCAAATAGATTTAAAATAAACAAATAAACCTAGTAGTTTAGAAACTAGATTCAATTTTCTACAGATTCTATTCTTACATATTTTTGAAATAATATAGATAACTTATTCAAATTTTGACGTGAAGTTTCCTAACTCTAGTTTTATGAATTTTATTGCCACTTAAGGGCCTATTTTTTCCATGATGATCCTACACATACCCATCACCAAGATACAAAGATAGTGGTTCACTACCAAAAGGTTGTAATGATGGAATACACCTTCAATGTGCAGGGTATAGTTCCAATGAAGCTCAAAATATGAAGTGCTGCCTCACACAACAATTGCTCAACAAATGTACAGTGATCCATAACTAATAAATAATTTAGGCTCAAACCTTTCTTCCACACACCCTTTCACACACATACACCACTTCACACTTCTCTTCTTTTCATTCCTCAAAACATCTTACATATACAAGTATATCTTTTTCATCAATTAGGTTGGTTTAATTAGATGAAAACAAAATAATCCAAACTCTCTTTGTTGACACCATGTATAATTTAAACATTTAATCCATGTAGTGCATTATACCAAGTCGGCTAACATCCATAGAAAATAACTAATCTCCATAATGCATTGCATACGCTAAGTTAGCCAAGACTAGAACACAATTATCCAAACCAAAAAATAAACCTCAAAGAAAACACCTTCTAGATCTGGGAACACATTAATTTACCATCATACCACTGGCATAGAGACAATCAACAAAACCACAACATAGGAATGTTCATCTTAATAAAATGTGGAGTCTCCCACATAGTATGTCGAGCACAAAACAACAATAAAATATAGTGTTGAACTCTGTCAGAGATAAATTTTTTCTCACAACCAAAAACATCTCAAGATCTAGGATACAATTGTTTGAATGAGTCATGATAACATGGTTAAGATATTAGAGTCATATCAGATCTTGCAGTGAATTCTAGACTCAAATACCAACACATGGATCCATCACAAAAGAGTATTACCAATAGAGAACAACTTCTAGTAAACCAAGTAGACTTCCCATATAGTTATCACCATGTTGAAATCAATGAAAAAATAGGAACAATCAACACAAACCATCCATAATTCATGATCATGTTGCAAGGCTCAATAATCCCAACACGTCTAATTTATTTTCAACTAGGGTTTTGTATGCATCATAATTTTCTTCCAATTTGCTTTTCCATAAAATACTTAATCCAATAGAGGACATTTCTTCTATTTTTTGTAACACCCCTCTGTTTTGCTTCGATGTTTAGATTATGATGCTTTTTATATTTGATTGCCAACTTTAGGGCGATGTGGATTTTCTATTATGATGTGATGGAACCTTATTTTGATGTTATCATTATGACATGATTTTGATTAGCATAATGGTTATTTGAATTAATATTGTTATATGCACATGATTATAATATTGATGTTAGAATCATCAGTTTCATGATATTGTATTGGTGAAGGGGATGAAATTACACCACTCACTTGCAAGCGCCCTATGATTTTGCAATTCTCTCTTCCCGGTGTGTTCTATTATGATGTATATATGCATGCTCGATATATGCCATGTTTATAGGTTTGTAGGTACAGGACATCGACTCCACCTAGATTCACAAGTTTGAGCATGTCTATTGCCCAATGAAAATGTTGATTGGGAGATAGTAGCTAGGATTCCTTTGTCAAGCCATTACCCTAGTCATAGTGTGTCATCGAGTCTAGTTGGTTTTTTTTGTTAAATGTTTGATTTTTCTTTGAAATTATTATGTTGCAACATTTGAAAAAGACAAATAATGGATTTAAATATTTTAGTTGATTATTAAATTAATATAGTTTTAATGTTAGAAGATGTTAATTAATTAATTAAATTTAATTGGTAAATTATCTAATCTTAGGATTATATTATTTTATTAATTAATTAAATTAGCTGAATTAAGTTAAATCAGAAATGTTAAGTATTTTAGATATTATTGAATGTTTTAATTTTTAAAATATTTTGGAGGATTTTGTGTAATTTGGTTTTAAAAGATATTTTGGGTTTTCAACATGTGATGAAAAATGTTTATGAGGTTTGTTGGGAAAATTTATTCACGGGGATAAATTTATAGCTATAATAGGAAGAAGTGAGAAGCTTCTTCACGGGAGAAGGATAGAGGATATTTGATTGGGGGAAAGAGGTTTTGAGAAGAGGGACAATTTTTTTTTTGGGGATTTGCATGTTTTGGTGGTTTTTGTTGAAATTTAGAAAAAATATGCTCGAGAAGTTTTTGTGTTCGGGAATGTTTATTGTTCTGGAGGAAGCTTTCATTTATTTGGGAGAAAATACTTGGATATGTGGAGGAGGCGCTACTTCAATTTACATCTTCACAGGCATTGGCTTATAGGTTCCTCTTTTAATTCTAGTTAGTTTTATATTGGAAAAGCTTCTTAGTTTAGATTACTCTCTAGAAAAGATTGTTTGTGCAAGTTTTTAAAGCTTTGATTTTTGTTTAAAAATTGCAAATGCCATGGGTGAAATTCTCAGTGAAAATGAAATCCTCTTTTGAAATGAAATATTTTGTGGAAACTGTTGATGCCAAAATTTGACAAGGTAACAACCCTTTGTTGGAAACTCAGTTAAAGGGGGGACCTATTGCGCTAAACTGAGTAACCTCTAGATTTTAAAGAAGTCGAATCTTCTATAACTGGGGTTTTGAATGGGAAAATGAAGTAAATATCAAATAAAAGGATCTAACTAGGGTGATGCACCAAGGTTTAGGTGTAAGTCATGATAGATCTATCTTGTAGATGTGATCTAAGGGCTCGTTCAACAATCTGCTATGTTTGAAATAACAACTTATTAAAGAGAAAGACCTGGATAATTCATTTCATGAAATAAAATAATTTGCATAGAGCTTTACTAAACAAGAAGACATGGTTTCAAATCAACATTCTATTCAAATAATTGAAGTTGCAAACAAACTATTCAGAAACAACACAGTATAATGTTATCAATAGTTAAGAAAAAAAGAAGCTAAATTACAAGGGCTCAGTCTGTGAGTCTTTATAGTTATCTAAAAAACAAAGGCCTGGTGTCTCCCTAATTATTTTATAGATATTTAGAACTAACAAAAACTATTCACTTATAGCCAAGAAATCTATAAAAAACTCTCTCCATCTTTGAGAGAAGAAGTAGCATATATAGCCATGGGCATCCACCACTTGAAGGATTGTAAAAATATTCCTCATCATGAATCATGATAGTTACAACAATGATTCATAATGATCGTTGTAACATAAATATTCTCGAGCATGAACCCAATCATTCACTAGCGAGATGCATTCCCTACAAATGATGGTAATGGTCCTGACCTACCCCATGTAAACAAGTGTCACCCCTTAGTGAAAACAGTTAGAACACATGGCACACCATGGAAGCCCGACGTTCGCATCACTCTTCCTTTTATGTAGTTGCATCGAAGGAACACGTGGTGGAATTTTGTGAGCTATAGTTCATCCTCCCTGTCCCTTGATGAGAGATTACGATGAGAAGACATGTGGTAGCATTCTTGTTATCGACACCGCTTGAGGGCCCACCAAAAGTTTGCACGGTTGAAGGCTATGTGGCAAGCAGTCAGGCCCCGAAGGAGAGTTATATGAAAGTACGCTATAATCATCTGATCTCTAGACACGTGGGGGAAGAACGAGGCTTAGAAGAGAAGGGAAGGGAAGTTCCCCTTCGATAAGCGCTTTGGTGACACTTGGTGATAGTGAGTTGAGAGTGTCGAAAGACTGTCAGGGAAGCTTCTAAATATCATTGAGAGTGGTCAAAAGTAAGACAAGAAATCAAAAACAACACGAAGGGAGCATGAGGGTATATTAAATATCCACAGCTTTTGGTGACTACCAGGGGCATTTTTCCTGCAGAACGGTGAACCCAAAATTTTCTGGTTTTTTAACCAGAGCTTTATCCATTGGTCATTTGAGTTAGAGCTTAGAGAGGGTGACCTGCAAGGGAAGCGAGTCGAACTTAGAAGGAGTTGATATGGCACATAGGATCTTGTGTGCCTCGTGCAGGTCGATCATCTCTTTAAAGGGAAGCTCCATAGATATCCTAGACCAGTCCTCGAGCTGAAAAAGCAGCCACATGATCTAATGAGTTACACCCTCAATGTCCTCGGTGGTGGGAGGCTAGCTAAAAATCTAAAAAAATGATAAATCCTATTTCCTCTCCTCAATTTTGGTCACAATCTGCTCTGCAGTAGCCACTAATTCATCAGGGAGAAATGGAGAGGGTAGGCCCATCTAGGTTAGTTGGGAAAACTTTGCCCGAACGCTGTTCATCACCTGCCCTAGTGTAACCAAGGATTGTTGAGCATGAAGGGTGGCCTCTTGGCATCGGATAAAATCCTTTGCGACCCCAATGGATGCCCTTTGATTCTCGATCCTTGCTCATTCTAGGTCCTCGCTTGGCACTCTGTATAGCTTTCCTAGTAGCCTTTCTGCTTTAGGAACATTTTCCCCTATGAATTATGGGAATTGTTCCATCGTGCTGCGAACCTCTCTGCATAAATTTTTTTGCCTCTGCCATGAATTAGAGTGCGGGATGGAGAGTTGGGCATAAAGTCCTGACTCTCTCCTAGTAGGAAGCATATAGTTGTCAGGCCACTAAGCAGAGGGTTGTCTATGGAGCAGGAGTTTGAATGATCTTCTTCAAGAGATTAATCTTTTCATCCTTTATCCCAATCTCTTGCCTTAGCTCCATAATTTGTTCTTCAGTAGAGGTGAGCTTCTCCTTCAGGTCCTTTTGTGTGTCTAGCCATCTTTCCTCTGCCTGGCTTCGAGTTGCAAAATCTTCCTCTAGTGAAAGCCTGGACTTCCAGAGATCTTGAAATTGAGCCTGTGCACTCGCTTGGTTCATCTCCTTTTCTTTTACCATTTTCTCAAGATGAGCATGCAACCACTATAATTCTCTGATATTTTGCTAAATTTCTCGCTCTGACTGGGCCAACCTGTCAGATAATTCTTGGTTCCTTTATTGTAGCTCTGCTATCCGATCAAACTAATGAGATTGGAATTTCTCAAGATCCCTTTGCAAGCTAGCCCATTTTGTGCGAGGCACACCTTTTCAAATTCTTGTGATTTTTCCTTGGCCAACACAACTTCTAGCCTTCCCTTAATGGCCTTGAGCTCTTCCTCCACCTTCTTCAATTTATGACCAGACTTAAGAAAGTTAGTAGTCACCACCCGTTGTGTCTCCTCCATTAGCTCAACTTTATCCTGGGGTTGGGAAACACATAAGTCCAGTTTGATGGCATGGATTTCATAGTCATTAGGTTGCATTTCTCCCTATGGTTTGGCAACATTTGGATGCAGGGTTATGGAATGCAATGATTTTTGAGCCTTGTTATAAATTTTTTGGACTCTAGGCTTTGTTGGCCTCCTGGCATCCTTTTATTTTTGCTTCTGGAGTTAGAGAGCTCGAGCTTGCTTTGTTGTATCACTCTGAGACAAGAATTGAGTTGATGACCTGATGCATTTGCCTGCAAAGGGTGCATCGGGAGGGACAACAAAAGGGAAAGAGAGGCAGGTGACCTTAGAAGTTTTCTTCTTTGGAAGGGGAACCATGAGCGAAGAGAAAGGAGGAATGCTCCAAATCCCAGGTGACAAAGGCATGGAGGGGCTCATGGGGAATGGTGGTGGTAATGGAGATGTACCAGGCTCCAATGACTATGAAGGTTGAGTCAGAATTGAATCAGATGATGCAATAGGGGAGGTAGTATTGGACACCAATGGGGAAGAAGACATGGATTTGGATGTGGAGGTAGATGGGGACGCCAAAGGAACCCTAACCAGTGACGGGGCAGATCGAGGGGAAGTGAAAACCATCTATCAAATATGAGAAAACTGGGAGAAACCTCTTGTAGGCTTGTAGCCATTGTAGAGGGGACAAAGAAAGATGGACTCATACTTGGAGTGATGGGTGTCATAGGCACTGTGGAAGAAACAAGAGACTATGAGCCGAGAAGAGAGGGAGAGATAGATACCTAAGTGGCCAATTCCATCTCCGATGCTTGGCTGACCGCAACCTCCTATGAACCACCTCCTAAAGTAGTATCAGTGCACTGTATTTTTCTCGATGGAGGGTTCTCTGAATCTACCATCTCTGTTGGTCATTTTGTTGCTTTAGGCTTTCTCACGGTCACAAGTCAAGATTTTGAGGACCCTGATTGGGAGGTATCCATTCGCACACTCCTAAAAAAAGTGCTAGGTTGTGTCGCCGTTTTGTGTTTTTGCTTTCCCTTGTCGGAGCGTGGTAGGGCATCCTCAGGGTTGGGCTCCTTCACATCACTTTGTGTTGGAATCTAGATGTTCCTGGTTCCAAAGGGTATCAAATTGATCATTGATCTCAAAAACCGATGAATGTTGGAAAGGGTCGACGGTGTTATTGATCTCCTGGCGGTAGATCCAGAAATCATTAATCTTTTTCGACTTCCAACCCTGCTACCTCACTAAGCTATTTCGGAGGGTAGTACCTATATGACTATCTTCATCTACCCCCCCTTGATGAGATAAAAAATGAGCCATGCCGGCCTTCGATTATCTGTTGGCATCTACATCAAGTCCACCCAGATTCTTCTATCATCTTCTAGTGGATTTCGCCATGCTTCCCAATATGGCCGAGGGCTATGCTTCACCTTAATAAATATGTCACCCAAATCATCCTCAGGGTTGTAGTCCCATTTATCACAAATGAAAACTAGGCTAAGGTGTTCCAACTTAGCCTTAAGTAGCTATGCTGACGTTTTCTTTAACATGGTCACTATTTTGTAGTTCATGGGGCATTCAAAAAATCCCCACTTCTTCTTCGGCTAAGAGAAAAAGTTCCAGTGCATAATAGCCATTTGTCAAAAGACCTCGAGAGCTAATACCTGATTAGTGAGGGATGCGGGGAGTTAGATTGACTCTTCAAAAAAATCGCACACTCGAACACATGTAAATTCTTCATTGAGGAAACCATCACACTTTGGGAACAGGGACTGCATCTAGCTGGTTTGATCATCCGACAGGTGATAGTAGTCACCGTCCTCGCCCAGATCGTGCAAAATCGGGATAAGGAATTTCTTCTAAAATGCATAATAATTGTAGGTTGAACAGAGAATGGGAGTCCACACTAAAAATGACTTCCGATGTCTTTTCTCATCGAATATTGATAACTGCATTTTTTCCCTGAAGAAATCAGGATTTTGATGTAGGAACATATAGGAAAGAAGAGAAGGATACCTAAACTTCCCACCATCTCAAACTTGCCTATCTACTTCTTCATGTATTTGATAATCATGTCTACGAAATCATACCAAAAAGACTCCTTCCACCTCCTTTGTTGGAAACCTAGGGCCAATTGAGCTTTAGAAACGATCATGTCATTGTCCAAGATGAACAAAAAAGCCATTATTTTGAAAGCTTCTTGCATATTCGTATTGGCGAAATCAACATGTCGGTTCAGATTTCTTAATGGTTGCTGGAAATTTTGGGGCTTTCTACTCTCTATATTATAGAAGTTGAGGGAATTTCTCCTACCCCTCTAGAATTCAGAACCCTTTTTCTAGCTGAAGTGCTCCATCAACCGTTCTCTAGTGCCTACCTCGGGAATGCACAACATGTGCCTAAGAGCCTCCATAGTTAGCACGACTCTTAATTTACTTCCTTCAATGGTGCCAGTCAGCAAATTGAAGTGCCAAATACTTTCATGAATTATTTTTGGGCAGTGGTGCATATAAGGGACCATGTATTGGGAAAGTCCATAGTTCCATTATTTGAATGGTAGTTTATTTTTGAAGGAGTTCTTCATCTTGGCGAAAGAAGCTTCCCTCAGCCCTTTAGGGTTAGTCTTGATGATGGGGTCATAGATGTTATCCCACTCCTCCTTTACCAAATTAGCATCTCTGAGTGGGCCCTTCTTGGCCGCCCATGTGCAAAACCACTCTAGGCTATTTGGGATTCCAGGTGTAGCATAGGATTTCTACTCCTCAAAAATATTGACTATAGGTGCGGTGAGTATCACTTTGGCCAAGCTTTGAGATGTTTCACCAAGCTCATTTATCTACAGGTTCTAGGCTACTTCAAGGACAATGGATGCCATTTTTCCTCTGAAGAAATCTGAACACTCGCTACTCATTTCTATCCACTCTACACTTTGATAATTCTCTGTATGGTTCTTTTATTAAAAAAAAACTTCTTTGCTTTAAAACAAACACAAGCAATACTTATATTTTATGTCCTTCAAGTGGTAGATGATAGTTACTTTTTCTACATTAAATTTTGCATGTACTTCCATCCTTTCAGTTTGTGTGGAGTGAACTACTAGTCATTTTGAAGTGACAAGTATTTATAATTACCCCAGGTACCTACAACCCATAGTGTGATTTCCCTTGTAAATTGAGCTGGCAATTTGAAAGTAGGCTAGGCATCATGTGTCGTGGTAATTAATACCCCAAACAGAGTGATTATGCCAAAGTATGCGATAAGAATTAAGTAGATTTGTATCTTTTCTCAGGGTTTGAGGAACACCTAGTAGGATGACACCCCATCATCTAGTTGAAAAGGCTACCACCGAATGCCGCTAGTAGCTTGTGCTAAATAATTAGCTTGCCTTGATCTTGTATGCAACAAATCATACCTGTAGATGCAACTTGGTGAGAATTTCAAGTGAGCCTTGGTGCAGTATCTGAGGTGGTACCTAGTTAAAATCATGCTTATGGTATGCAAACTATCATTCTTATCCTTGTTGCTTCTATGAATAGGCGTCTAGTCAGTAGTAGAACCATACTTAGCAACTTTTAGCAGAACCAACATTAGGTGATTGGTTTAGCATTTGGTAATTGTGGTTTGCTTAGTATTTGTGTAGAGTTTAGGTTTCGGCTCTTTGCATAGGGTTGCTACCTAAAATTCATATAGTATCTGATGCCATGGATACCCCGATTAGGCTGACCTCTCATAAACCACAAATGGTCTTTCTTGGTGAGATTTCGAGTAGGCGTCTGAAGAGGATGATGAAGAATAAACATTCTTTGGCCATTGTAGCTATGAAATGGGTCCTGGTTCATGAATGCCTTGAATACAAGGACAAGTATAGAGTAAATACGAATGTGTGTTCTCATTTTGTGGCATCATTGCTTGACATTCAAGTCCCCAAGCCACTTATCATTCGTTTGGTGACAAAACTATTCTTGAAGAAGTACCTGAGCAGCCCCGGGGAGGTGGTGGAAAATGTTGCATTTGGCGAAGGGATTCTAACTCTGAGTGACCTACGTAGGTTACTCATGCTTGCCACTTTCTATTTCGGATATACAATGTGGTGTCATTTTACGGTATTGACTCGGACACTGACTTTTGGAACTTGGTGTTCCCACCTCCCGTTGTTTCTTTGGATGGTGTTGCTTGTGTAGCTGAGGATGAGGTGGTGCTGGATGATGCTACTACTGCTTCTTCTGCCCAAGACTGAAAATTCTCTCTTTTTTTCTTTAATATCGAGACTTCATTAGTCTTTTTGTATATAGCCTACAAAAGCCTTTATAGCATAGAAATTTAAAAGTATATACTCCTTTGGAAGCATGGCCTCTGAGCCATTTTGCTATTGTATTTTTTGAAGTATATAAATATAATGAAGACATAGCCTATGTTTAAAATCCCTACCTTGCTGCATAATTTTTATCTCTTCAGTTATTTTTGTTTTTTCTGTATCATAATGTGAGTCTCTACTATATCATAGATTAGGAAGACTGACTGAACAAAAGAACAAAGAGGAAAAATGATCATAGTAATTACATATTTAAATGGTAGAACTGTCTAATTGAGCTATATAGAATTATAAGGTGAATTCCCCTGATGGGAACCCTTAGCACTTTTCTTTCTATGCTCTCTTATTCAAATGCCTTTTATCGCTTGAATCATTATGAACATACCTATCTTAAAGCTGTCTAATTTCTCATGCTAGTCGATTTTTGGTTTTTGTTGACTGAATTTCATCACCAAACCTTCACCGTCTAGCCTTCGGTCTAAAAAACCATCAAATAGAGAAAACACACTTGCACTTGATACATCATGTGAGATTGATTCCATAGAAGGTGGTGGGCGATGATTTCTTGCTGGCGTTTGGTTTAGGTTATTGAAATTGATACATGGGCGGATATCCCTATTCCCCTTTTGGATTGAGATGAGACTGAAAATCCAAACGCTAGGCTCGATTGAGAAGGAAACTCACTTCACGACTAGCTTTTCTGACCTTTGCAAGTTTATCAGTGCTTGAATCTCGAGACTCACCAGCCTTTTGGTTTGGCACACTGATTTAGTTTCTCTTTCTAGTTCTATCATAGACAGGATGATGGAGGGATCATATCCCTTGAGTTTATCATATGACCAAGTCAATACCTGCTCATTTTCCTTTAAGAAATGTATGCTCCCTTCTTCACTTTGATGTAAGACACTCCTTCTGATTTTAAGACTATTTACATCTCTATTTTGAGAATCCATATAGTTTCCTTCATTTTCTATGAGCTTTCTCTTATTATTTATAGTATTGCCAAAAAGGGAAATTTCAGGAGTGACCAAATTCTTTGGAAACTTATGGAGTTCTTATTGTATGTCTTGTCTACCATTGCTTTCAGTGATCCTTGCTTGGAATTGGTTGGTAACTTTTCCCGACTACAAACTGATCAAGGCAATGTTTTCATTGCTATAAAATACTTGCTAGCTTTTCTCACCTTTTAGATTTGCGAATTGGAGTGTCATTTGTAAGGAGTGTTGGTTGTATATTGGGCAGGGTGCTAGTTTTTATTGGGATCTGATTTTAGCCAAGCTTTTTATATCATCATTTTGTTCTTGAGGAACAACTTGAATATTGAAAGTTCCAAAGCTCTCAATTAGGTCCCAAAAATTTTCTCCAGAGGATCTCATACAAACATCCTTTTCAGTATTGATATTATGAACTTGATTGATGATTAGCTTAGGAATCCAGAGCCAATTCGTTTGCTTGATGTCCATTTGCTCTACTGGCCCAAACCTAATACAAGGCCTTCACATTCAACCTTGTCACTGGAATAGGAAAACCGGGGTCGAAAGGACATGATTGTCTCCTCGCCGCTTTGGGAAGTCAAGTATACTTTAGCTTCTACGTCGATCTCACACTTTGCACCATCAGAATGTAGTGACTACAGTCCGGTCATTGAAAATCCTTCAGGTTCTTGTGTCACCTTCGGGATGGCTTGATCATCTTCATAAATGAGATAAGTTCCCAGTCCAGTGGCATGATAATTGCCGAAAGGGTATTTATTAATGAACGTGCTTAGGAGAACTTCTTCTTGCTCGGTCTGATCCCCAATGAATTCTTCATCTTCTAGAAGTTTAGTGTAGTACATTTCCTCCTTAGTTGTGGAGGTGTGAGAAGACTTGAAAGTTGTCTTAGCTTCATCCATAACATGTTTGGAATACAAAATTTCAGACACCAACTTTATTTTGGATCCATGTTTGGCCATTATAATTAGGTGTGACCAATCTAAAGAAAGGTATCCACCTAGCTTATAAGTGAATTCTCTAGATAGGCACATACCAAATATTGGAGGAATATCAATGATCACCGTATCCTGCTTGACTGTGATAGTCGGGCAGGAAAACAGGGTTAATGGGAGGTCCTTAATGAGCCCTGTAGTATTAACCATATTCCCATCTAGTTGCATGAATCCCCTTTTCAAAGGTTTGTAGCTCAATCCCAGGGCTTCAAGTAGTAGCCTGGGCATGACTGTAGTGTTGGCACCGTAGTCAATCATGGAATAATGCAGTAATTTCTTACCCATAATGAGGGTTAAGAAAAATGGTCTCAGTTTTGGTTTTCCTTCGCCGAATTTGAATTCTGGATATTCCTCTTGATCCTTAGTGGACGCCTCTTCTGAAGTATTCACAAGAACTTTGGCTGATAGTGACTGCTCAACAGTTTCCTCCTGAAGTGATTGCTCCTTTGGTTCTGTGATCAGGTCTTCTTGGAGAACCCTTTGTAGCAGTGTCTTTTGTTCCGACATGGCTAGGATTCCCCATAGGGAAACACTAGTGGATGATTTTTTCAACTGCTCCACCATATCCAATGGGGGAAGACTCTAATTATTTTTCTCCTTAGTCCTTGTTGTTATGGTATCCCCTTGTGAAGGGATTTGTGGTACCGTTGCTTAGGCAGTAGTTTGGCGCTCGAGAGTACTTTTAGGCCGTAGATTGACTAACTTCGGGATGACTGTTTTGCTCATGAATCTCTCTTTGGAGCAAGTGTTGTAATTGAATTGCACTTGTAGGGTTTCAGAAGTGGATGCTTCAAATGTGAACACCGCTTCCTCTCCTTCCATCCATGAGAAGAGGGCATGGTTGGGAGCTATATCAGTTTCTTGTTCCAGGGACATCCCTTGAATTTGAGCGGTAATTACCATGTTTTTCATTTGTGGAGAGGTATATGCATAATCCCCACCATCTAACATTGAGCCTTGATTGCATTGCTCCGCCACCTTTTGTTGTAGATTGTCATGTGGGAAATTTCAGGGCATATGTGAATCGCCTCAAGGAAAACACCAGTGGTTACTGTCATTGATCAAATTGTTTTATCCTGTAGTCAGCTCTCTGTTAGAGCTTAGGCTGGTGTTTTGCAATGGAGTAGGTACTGGTACTATTTGAATTGTTATCTACACCTGAGGATTTTGGAAAATGCCTCCTTGGAACTGGTTTTGTTGGTAAGAGGGCCTTCCGCCCTGATAACTCTGATAGGTCGACTTTGGAGGAGTATCCTGGTTGCATTTGATTATAGTTATCTTGTTGGCCATAGCCCACAACATTTCCTTTATGTTGCTCACCTCATCCTTCGAGGGACTAGGTGTGGCATTCTATGGTGCACTTGCATATGTGTATATAGATTGAGGAGCAACTGGTGCAGTCAGCAGTGTTGTTTGGGTGAGAGCTAGTATTTCGAGGAATATAGGCATCATGGGCCAAGGTGGCAACTTTCGAACATCAATCAAATTGTTTTCTTCTTTAATTGTGATGCTATATGCATCTGGTAGAGTGATTTTTGCAGCTGTAGTTCATCCTCCCTGTTCTTTGATGAGAGCTTGTGATGAGAAGACATGCGCTAGTATTCTTGTTATCAAAACCACTTGAGGGGCCTGCCAAAATTTTGCATGGTCGAACACTATGTAGCAGATAGTCGAGGCCTAAAGGAGAGTTATATAAAAGTATGCCATAATCACCTGATCTCTTGACATGTGAGGGTAGAATGGGGCTCAGAAGAGAAGGGAAGGGAAGTTCCCCTTTGATAAGTGCTTTGGTAACACACGGTGACAACGAGTTGAGTGCATCAAAAGACTATCGGGGAAGCTTTTAAAAATCATCAGGAGCAGTTGAAATTCAAACAAGAAATAAAAAACAACTTGAAGGGAGCATGGGGGTATATTAAATATCCACAGAAACCATTGCTAATTTTAAGTTGGGATTATTGTAAACATAGAAGAACCTAGAAGAATACATGTTGAGATCTGAAAACAATTCTCTGTAGAATTCTTTGTAGGAAACCTTCAAAAGTTTTTGTAAATAAAACCTATAGAAAATTTGTTTTATTTTGTTCCCAATTAGATTTGTATGGTTGGGAAATTGTAAATCTCTGACTAAATTGTGAAATTCTTCTTATAGAAGATTTTTGTAAATGTTGTCTTTTCTGAGAATTGGGTAAATACTTCCTATAGAAAACTAATGGTGAAAATTATTTTCCCAACTGGAATTTCATGTTGAAAAATATATATATATATATATATATATATATACACATATGCAAATATATTTATATATATGTATATTTTTTTATTTGTATTGGATATCCCTATAGAGAATCCTTATTAAAATTATTCTAATTGAAGGCTCTGTCATATTATATAAAATCACAGATGAAAGAAGTTGAATTTTATTTAGTTTATTGGTTGGGGGTGCTGTGGCACCCACAACCAACCCCATTAGGAGGGGGGTCAGCGCTGTGGGAAAGCACTGGGCGCTGCCCATAGGCCGTGCCCACCCCACCATGGGTGGGGGCACGACTGTGGGTAAGCCCAACCACCCCCATTCATTGGTAAAGCAAGCTTTAAAATAAAATTTCGCTGCCAGGAATTATTTTGATGTGGTATGGTTTAACATTATTTTCATGTGGTTTCAAAAGATTGTACTTCTATTTATTTAATGGGTTTAAATATATATAAATTTGATATATATATATATTTAATGCATGGATGTGTATATGCTAATATGTATATATTTATTTAAATGGATAAATAGTTTTATATTTTGTAATTGGTATAAAATTATTTTTAAATATATATAGATATATATTTAAATATATATAGATATATATTTAAATATATATATAATAATTGTATATATAGATATATATAATTATATATATATTTAAAAATATATGTATATATATTTAAAAGAGGGAATTTGATTAGGGATATTATATTAGATGCATGCAAATGCATGTGTCAGATGTTTTTTTTAAGGAAATAATTAAAAAGGAGGAAATTTGATGTTGTATAGATGAAATCGGGAAATTGGTTTTTTTTAATAAATAGATTTAATTTCTGTATTGTTTGAAAATGAAAATTAATTTAAGATAGATTATGTGGAGAAGTGTACTAATAAGTTTCATGCATCGAGATTGGATTCAAGAAATCCTAATAGTAGATGTATTTCCTGTCTATATTGTCTTTGAATGTGTCTTCTTCTATAGCGTTTTGGGGTAATTGATTTAGAAGTATTAGTTGATATTTTGTAGGTCTTCTAATTGAGGTGTTTTAATATTTGGGGTCGTTGTGTTTCTTGGTTTCATCCCTTTAATTATCCTTGGGTAGTGCGTATTGTAGTTATTCAGTTAATCACCTAGTTTCCACGAATGGGGAAGTTTTTCCCTTATGTTTTGAATAGGGAATGAATATCCGTAGTGTGCTATAGTTAATTTTGGTTGTGGATTTTTTCCATGTGTTGACACTAGGAGAGTGATTCTTGATGGGAGATGGGGTCTGGGAAGATCTACCGAGGTAACCCATACAACCTTGTGGTGACACTCCTATGTCAGCAGTATGTTTGGTTCACTGTTTTATTTAAATTTTTATCTCTGGAAGCAATGTAACCCATTTTTTAGTGTTGATCTTATGTTTGTTGAGTTTAGTATGTGTTAGCCTATATCTAGTGGTAGACGGTCTTACCTAGAGAACCTTGTTCCTATCTCCTAGTACGGGGGGTGGGCCTACAAGTACTACTTGGTTGGGTGGAACGTGCACCTTACTCTGTTGGGTCCCCTTTCTTTAGTTCATGGTGGTGAGGTCTTCTAGTTGGAGAGATCATGGATTCCAGATGATTTATTCCATGCTTTGTTTATTGTATCAGTTGGCACTTGTACTTATATTACTCAGTTTTTTTCAAGGAGGTCTCATGTAATTTGAAACTCTTATGTATCATCTTCCTCATTCTGGGAATGAGTGTTGTAAACCTTATTTGAGAATTAATGTAATATTTGGATCTTGATGTATATCTAATATATGTGATGAAATCTTAATGCTTTGAATGTATATACTTTAATTCTTGTTTAGTAATTAATTATATGCTATGGTTGAGTAATGTTTATGTTATTGGATTTAGATGTAACCTTAGTCATGTGCCTTAGAGGATGTTGTGATAGTGTAGTGCATCTTTCATGTTAATATTGCACTTTAAAATAAATAAAAATTGTACGCTTTCATAGTTTTTGCAGCTTCCTCTAGGGTTATGAGGCGAGGCATTACATTTTTCCCCATATATATACATAGATATCCTCAGTAGGTGAAAATCTAAGGGGAGTGCATGAAAATGCACCCATCGAGTCTTCCAACAGATTTTTCCAAGAATACCTCTTCAATTTAATTTTCATTTTATATGAGACATTAACTACCTTCGAACCATCCATTGCATTAAATATGAAAATTACAAAAAAGAATTGTGTAAGTAGAATAACTCTTGAATTTTCTTCAACGAAGATTAGGGTTTTGATGTTTTACTTTCAAAAGATTCCTCGAATTCACTTCCTCTTCTTCAATTTGAATTTACTTCACATTATATGAGTTTTCCTTCTCAAATATGTTTTTAACTCCATGATTTGACCTGTATCAATAAGTGTGTCAACAATAAATGCTTTAAAAAAAGTTGTCAAACTTCAAAACCTTGTATCATAGTTAATTTTACAGATGCTCCACAAACTTCCACATCACAATATTTCCTTCTACAACTTTCTTCTATAGCTTCAAGAATTCCTTTTCCAAGACATATCTCCATCCAAGTCATGGCATTGTTACCAATTTTTCACCACAACTCAAATTGGAAGAGCTGGTTAATTTAAGTTCATTTTAAGGTGAAAAGTTTTCAATTCATTTTTTCATTTTCTTAAACCATTGCATTTATTGGAGTTTAAAATAATTGTTCAGTTGAAATGTGCAATGTATTTTCAGAGCATTCAATTTTCCATTCAATGTTTACAACATAGAAAATATTGCATGAGATACAAAGAATAATTCTTTCATTCTATATTAATTTATCTATTCCATAATGTTTCATACACTTTTATGAAAGAGATATACAAAATTGAACAAGATTGCACAAAATGCTATTTTCATATTCATTGGGATGAAAAGAAAGATAAAGTGTCCCACACAAGCTATGGGAATAGGCGAGTCAACAAAACACAAGGAATGTAATATGCTACTAACGATAAAGGAAGAAAATAAACACATAAGAAGAAACATAGTCATCATTTCTTGAGGTGTCTTCAAGTTGGCCTTCGTTGTTGCTTATCCCTCGTTGATCCTAGTCTCCAAGTAAACCTGCAGATGATTGAGAAAGTTTTGTTAGAGCTCTAGTTATGAATCCTCCTATATGATCTATCAAAAACAATATAGTACATTGCTTGTGGTGCATTGAATCAGTTGATGAAATATCAAAAGTATGCAAGTGAACACAAAATATGAAACATCACAAGAACATTGAACTTTTTTTTTTTTCATCTAACATGTTTGTTCATTGTGCAGGTATAGGAAAAGTCATGTTGTTGATCTATTTTGAAGACATAATGGCACGTGGTGTGAAAATGGGCTCCCACAAGGGTTGAGACCAACATGCTACTCCTTAACATTCAAGAGGGGTTTGAGAAGAGAAACAAATTCATAACTACTGAAAAGGAAATATGCATCTAAAGGAGTACATCATAAGTGTTGTAAGAGCTCACACAATTGATCATTTAGGAAAATCAATTCTAGGAATGCAATGAGTTGAAAATCATAAATGATCAATTGTTCATATGAATAATCAAAGGAGTGCATAATCATGAAGTGTGATAGTGAACATGAATACATAATAAGTTCATAATCAAAACTAGAATTGAAATAGTTTGAGCAGCCTCAAGAATTTATGGCAAGTGTCACATATTTCAAAATCTTCCATGCATCAAGGTTCATATTAACTATAGCTATCAAAGGGAAGATAAAAATGCATGAAGAGTGCAAAAAGACTTTGGTTCTAGGTCAAGAAATGAAAGTACAAAGCAGCTGCAAACAAAATATTGAAGTCATAACATGAAAAGAAACAGGCCATTATTGATTGTTGGTGCAATGCATTCTGAAAGAGACAATGTTTACACATGGAACAAAATTATGGAAGTAAATGGAATACATAACTCAAGTTTTGTCTCAACATTATGATGCTGCAATCATAGAGTAAAATCTCATTACATTGTTTTATGCTCACAAGATGAATGAAATAGTGGTAAGGAGTGAAAGTTTGAGTAAATTTTTTGAATGCAAAATAATTTCAACCTATAGTACCAAAGATTCAAAGTTCCTGAAAACGGGTGGCAACAAACAATGATGGAAGTGTCATGGTCTATAGATGCATCATGCTATCCTAATGTAAGAATTTTAGGTAATGAAAAAACATAAAATGAAGGCATCATCATTAGCATTGCATTTTGGAAACAAAGAAGACTAATGCTATAATGGACTTGTATTATTTTTTTGAAAAAAAATGATGCAAAGAATCAAAATAGGTTGCAGTTGTATACGTGGAGAAAATGAAACCATTTTTGTTTTCTCCAGAACAATGATAAAATGCTATGACAGAGCTAGGGTTTTAAAAGGAAGGTGAACAATAATGTTTTTTCATTCAAAAATGTGAACCGCTGAAATATAGAAGCCTCGGCCTTGTTTGGAGAAGCCTTTTTCTAGCTTGCATTGTAGAAAGTGGGAAACAATGTGGTCTTCTTACATTTTCAGAAATATAGAGAAACCCAGGCTACATCAAGCAAATGAGAAAACCCAATCTTGTGCCCTCATGGTTGCGGCCAGGGAAAGGTATTTTCTCACATATGTCAAAACCCACTTGGGGTTTGCTTTAAAATCAAAAATGCAGAAGTAAATAGAGGGGTTTCAAGTTTTATTGCATGTGAGATAACTAAGAAAACAAGAACAAATGCACAAGGTATGGCCATGACCTATATGAAGAGGAACCCATAGAATTTAACTCATTTCTCCAATAGAAGAAAGCAACTCCATCATTTTTTTTGAAAGGGCTCGAATCGAGCTTATTTAAGAGGGAAATGCACAAAATAGAAGGCATAAAACTTACCCAAGTTTTGGGTGGAGAGAAGCTCATGAAAGGCTGCAAACTTCCCAAATTTCTCCTCTCAAAAGATCAAACCAAGTTCTCCAGTGGCAGCCAATGCAAGCAAGGGATCAATAGAGAACACAAAATAAAGAAAATACATTAGAAAGAGTATCATGGGTGCAGTATGGAGGCCCAATTTTCTTCAAAAAATGAAGTCAAAGTACCTCAGAATGGTGAAGAAACATATTACCATAATTTCCTAGGAAGATTCAACATTATAAAGAGGAGAATCGACATGGAGATGCAAAAAAGATGAAGTTTGAGCTTTCAAACCCTAGTTCCCATGGCGGCCAAGTGTAGGGCTCGTTCCTTTCCAAAATTCCAAGTGAAAATGATGCGAAGAATTAGGGATTACCTTTGGTTTTGATCCTAGGGTTTCCCAATGCCCTAATTTGAACTTGGGTATTTATCACATTCAATTTAAAAATCCAAATTCCTTTGAAATAATGTGTCAACCCTTATATACATGTCGAACTTAGGCTTTTAATGCCTTTGGTTTACCTTGTGCCTTTATTAAAAAATCAAGACAATAACCTTAGGTCTTTTTAATTTTTCATGACTTAATGCCCTAGGTTTCCTTTTGACCTTTGTGTAGGCATATATGATAAGTGCCTTAGATTTTTTATAAAAAAATTAGATATAACGGGAGCCTTTTAATCTTCATTAGAAAAATCGAATATAAGGCCTTGGGGAATATTTTATTTTTTGCAAAATGAAATCATGAAGACTTTAGGACTTATTTTCCATATGATTTTGGAGAAAATAAAATGCCTAGATTGATATATATGATACTTGGAAAAATCAAAAAATAAATCAAAATTTTATCTTGTTTTTGTGAAAATCAAATCAGAATCAGATTGAACTTTTTTGTAAAAAATCAAAGATGTAAGATATGTAAAACAATATTAAGATAATATTTCTATAAATTATCTTAATATCTATTATTTCTAAATGAAGTTTTGATAAAATCAATGTTGGTGAATCTTTCTATCTCTGAGTTGAGTTCTTGGGCGAAATTGGAAAAAGAGGAACAAACTAAACCTTCTATTTTCAGTTCTGAGGTAGTTTGAGCCTGATTTTGTGGAGCTTTTGGATCAACCTTTTGGAGATAAAAAGTTTCTATCTTTTTGATGCAGTTTGGAGCAGTTTGAGGGACCATTTTTTTGGATTTTCTATGGAGCTCGAAAATGGATCAAAATTTGTTTTTTAGAGATGCTTGATTTTCCTTTGAACTTTGTACTTCTTCAAGTTCCAAACCACCTTTGTCCTTAGAGCGTTTCTGTATTGCAAGTAATTCATCAAGCATTGTAGTACTTATTTTGAATTTCTCTTCATGTATTCTTTCCTTTTTTTAGATCATATTTGAGATTTACCACTTCTTGTTCAAGTCTAGAGAATTCTCTAGTCTTGCTTTGTACCACTACATTTAGACATCCTCAATCCTCTTCTTTTCTTCCATTTTTACTTTTAATCTGATGATCTCTTCATTTGCTTTCTTCAACTATATATTGAATTCCCTATGTCTTTATTTGAACCTCTCGATTTTTTATCTCAATTTACTGATGGATTAATTTTCTTTTCCTAGGATTTTCTTCAAGTTCTTTTTCCCAACCTCAACCTTGTCAAAATCTTCAAGAACAACTTTTAGTTCTTCTTTGTCAAACATGCAATCATCTTCTATATATTCAAATGCAGAAATGTCATTCAGACGAACATGACACTTCTTGTCTACCATGTTTTCAAACTTCCAAGACCTTCCCCAAGATGTTAGGCTTTTCTGAAGGGACCAAGTGCTCTAATACCAATTGTTTAACATTCATAATACTGAGAGGGGGGGGGGCTGAATCAATATTCTATAACTTTTGAACACAACATATTTAATCACCAAACCATATTAGATGAAATACGAAATGAAAGAATTAATTGTCCACAGAGCCACAAAAAACATGAACAACAAGATTGTTATGTGGAAAACCCAAAATGGGAAAAACATGGTGAGGATTAGCTCACAATATTTTATATTTGGATATAGTATATTACAGGGGCTCACTATCAGGACACACTATCATTATAAGGCTCACAACTAGAGTTAAATGTTGGAAAAGACAACTAAGAGGGGGGTGAATCAATTTTCATAGATTTAAACCTTCATTCATTCACATGAACTAATTCTTATCACTGTTTAAATAACTAAACATTAAATGCAAGTGTAGAAACTGAAAACCATCACAAAAACACAACACCCAATTTACGTGGAAAACCCAAGAAGGGAAAAACCATGGAAAGGATTAACTCACACTATAGAGAATATAAAATATGATTGCAAGAGGCTCACTACATGAGAAACAAGGATCACTTCAAAAACAAGGACTCATTAACTGGATTAGGACTCAATATCCAACAAGGCTAACAACCAAGAGGGATCATTACCACAAAGATACAAAGAAGATAGATGAGATGTTATAGAGAGAAGGAAATATCAATGCAATAGAGAAATCCACCATAATTTTCTTAGCCACTTGTAGACATGCATGAATTATAGAGTACACCTTCTACTCACTGCATCCAAAAACTCAACATTTAGACTTCAAACTGATCATCCACACTCACATCGCACACACTCACTGATTAAAATCAATCTCACATCTATCTACTCTATTTATTTACACTTATCTCTCTTTCACTTGCCTTCCTATTTTCACCACTAAACCATTCTACATTTATACCATCTAAAACTTTCAAACATATCCAAAATTGACCATCCAACATTAAATTCAAATTAGGTTAGCACCAAAGCATCCTAGGGTGGAATTAGAATGAGGGTGAACCAAACACACACTTGATAAGGACCCAAATAGATCCAACATGCTTCATCAAATATGAAGATAGTGTTCAACACAAGGTCGACCAAACTAGTGTAAAAAACATAGTACAATTAAGCATGAAACTTCTAGATACTAAAATTATCTTCAATACAATCAAAACAACTCAACTCTAGAATAAAAAGTCATAAGAGTTTACCAAAGATAAATTTGGACCAACAACATTTCTCCTAGACCTCAACCAGAAACACAAAAACCCATAGTTCATAACTAATGAACATAACTCGCACTGTAAAATGAATCAAAAACCAAAAATATGGATATAGAAGCTTCCAACAATAATGATCAACATATCTAAGCCACACAAACATAGGAGAAAATCTTAGACCAAAATCCAGAGCAACCACTGAACACCTACAATATTTCTTCAATACAATTTTCTTATTATCCTTGACATATACAACCAATAACCTGTAACCATGACAACAACTAGTTGATAACCAATTGGCCAGTTGACATCAATGACAACACCTTCATTCTTCCCATTCTTGCAACAATCTCCCCCTTTATCATTGATGGAAACACATGATGTGAAAAATCATCAAAGACAACACAAAGACAACATACTAGCTCTGAATACACTTCTTAAGATTTTTTTTCTGTTTTTCCCCCTTAGTTGATAATCTTTTATTTTCTTCCTCTTTTTATTTGTTTTCTCCTTCTTTCTTCCTCTCTTTTTTGTTTGTTTTCTTTTTTTTTCACATTCTTCATCTCTTTTTTGTTTGTTTTCTTTTTTTTCACATTCTTCCTCTCCCCCTTTGACATCAATGGCAAAGGAAAAATATATTTTACATTGATTTCCCCTTTGACATTAAAAACATAATACTTCACCATAAAAAAACCTGACACTACCTGCTCCCCTTGAGAGGTAGCCACCAAAACATTAGTCCAAAAGAAAGATAGATCCATAGATCCACCAGACTAATGCATCTCCATATGCATCTAGTTTAAGAAAGGAGGGGAAATGATCCCTAACTTCTCCTAGAGATACTCAAAAGCATCTTTAGGAAGATACTTTGTAAATATATCAGCAATATGATCCTTCGTCAAAAAATATTCAAGTTTTGATTCATTCTCCATGACATTCTCTCTCAAGAAATGATACCTAATAGACATATGCTTCATCCTTGAGTGCATCACTGGATTCTTTGAAATGTTAATTTCACTTGTATTATTACATAAGATAGAAATAGGATCATCATACACCACTGTGATATCTTTCAATGTTTGTTTCATCCATATAAATTATGTACAGTAAGATGCAAAAATAATATACTCAACTTTAGTGGTAGACAAGGAGACTAAATATTTCTTTTTACTCAACCATGTCACCAATCGGCAACCAAGAAAGAATGCACCACCACTGGTACTATTTATGTCATCTACACATCCAACCCAATCTACATTTGTATAGGCACTTAGAGTAAAGTTAGTATCTCTAGGATACCATAACCCATAATCCAGAGTGCCATTCAAATATCTGAATATTCTTTTGACAATAGCAACATGTGTCTCCTTAGGATCTTATTGAAATCTAGCCACAAGGTAGAAAACATGCATAATATATGGTCTAGTAGTAGTCAAATATAATAGTCCACCAATCACAAATCTATACTTTCTCTAATAAGCCTTAGGTGAATCATCATCTTTATCTAATTTGCAACCAGTCACCATAGGAGTACATACCCATTTGGAACCATCCATCTCAAACTTCCTCAACATCTCTTTCACATACTTAGACTATGAAATAAAAATTCCTTTCTCTGTTTGATTAATATGTAGCCCAAGAAAGAAATTCATCTCTCCAAACATAGACATTTCAAACTCTTTCTGCATCTCTTCTAAAAACATCTTACACATATTTTCATTTCCTCCAACAATAATATCATCAACATATATAAATACAATCAATATTTTTTCATTTTCAATCTTCAAATATAGATTACTATCTGTCATACCTTTATTGAAACCTTGTTGAATTAGATACCTATCTAGCCTTACATACCAAGCTCTAGGAGCTTGCTTCAATCCATATAAATATTTTTTCAATCTGCACACAATATCTGGTTGATCTGACAACTGAAATCCTTCTAGTTTTTCCATGTAGACCTCTTATTCTAGTTCACCATTCAAAAATGTAGACTTGACATCCATCTGATAGACCTTGAATTCTTCCATGCCATAGCTCATAGGGGGTCTTTGTACTATTTTATCTTGCTTGAACTTGATTGAATACATAAACAATAGTATGAATAGCTTCTCTCTAGTAAAATTTTGATAAACCAACCTTAATAATCATTGATCTAGCGGCCTCTTGAACTATTCTATTTTTTCTTTCAACAACTCCATTTTGTTGAGGAGTTCTCAAAGCAGATAATTGTCTCTTTATTGCATGCACTTGAAAAAAAGATACTAAATTCATGGTAGGTGAATTATCCACCTCTGTTAGATCTTAAGCATTTTATCCTCAAATTCACTTCATTCTCAACCATAGCTTTGAATGTCTTGAATCCATCTAATGCATCCAATTTTTCTCTAAGAAATGTAACCCATGTATATCTAGAATAATCATCAATCAAAATCATAAAGTACCTTTCACCTTGTAGACTTCTCACTCTTGTAAGACCACAAAGATCTATATGAATTAAATCCAGTAATCCAGTAGTATATTGTTCCTTTGATCTGTAATGAATTCTTGCTTGCTTTCCAAACTGACAATTTCTACAAATAGCATTTATAGGCTTTGTAGTCCTTGGTAAATCTCTCATGGCTTGAAAAACACTAATCCTTGCCAAGTTATCAAAATTCATGTGAGACATTCTTCTATGCCACAACCAACTGTCATTAATCTGAGTCATAAAGCATCATCCATCAACACCCTTAAGTTGATAAATATTCCCTTTAGATTTATTTCCTGCAACAATCAATGTTCCAGATCCTTTCTGGATCTCACATCTCTCATCCTTAAACACAAGATCATATCCCTTACCACACATCTATCCAAAATTCAAAATATTATGACTTAAACCCTTAACATAGTAGACATCATCAATATTATGCTTGCCATCAAAATTTACCGAACCTATCCCACAAATTTTAGCACTAGTATCATCTCCAAACATAACCAAGCCTCCATTATATTTTTTAAGTTTAACAAACTTACTTTTATCACTAGTCATGTGATGTGAAAAAATAAATTTCAACAACCCAATAGTTATTTTCTTGTTTAGCATGTAGGGTAGAGATAACAATACCTTCATTTTCTCCTTCTTTGAAGGGCTTTCCTTCACATGTTTTTTAGAATTAGTAGAAGTACGTTAATCTTTTATAGACAAGAATAAGAATTCATTATCACTAGGGTCTTCATAATCACAATCCTCATAAGATATAGTAGCATTCTCATTCACATAATAAACTCTATTGATCTTTTTTTCCTTTCTTTTCTTTCTCATATCTTTGTTTATTCGTCTTAGCTCTTTCTAGACACTTTACAACATAATGACCTATTTCTCCACAACTAAATCATTTAAAGGGTAACTTACCTTCATATTTACCAAAGCCTTTCCTCATCCTTATCACAAAATTAGCTTCTATTTTATCAAGATTTTCTTCATCTGGATCTTCAACTTTTTAGCTTTAAAAGCAGTCTTTGATTTGCATCCATTCCTCAGATTCATCTTCCTCATCTCATAAGATGTCAAAAATCCCAAAAATAGATCTTTAGTGTATGTCTTATAATCTATAATCTATTCAATAGCACACACCGTTTCAATTTAAGCATCAGGGAGAGTTCTAAGAATCTTCGTTACAATTTTGGTTTCATCTATAGTAGCACCAAGTCCTTGGATTTCAGCTACTATCTCATCCAATCTTTGTGCATAAGATTTAACATTCTCATCTTCAGACATATGTAGAAGCTCAAACTATGTCTCCAAATTCTACAATTTTGCCTCTTTGACTCTTTCATCACCTTGATGTGCCCTTTCTAAAGCATCCCAAACTTCCTTAGCAGTCTTCAAATTTTAAACCTTAATTAACTTGGAATGTACCAGACTATTCTTCAAAATGTACTTCACCTTATTATTCACTTCATGTGCTTTTATCTCATCATCCATACTCAGACCATTAGCAGGAGGAGTGTAAGGATTCTTGTAAGCTTTCTCCACATCATATCTACAATATTCTAGATACTCTTCCATCAGAATTTTCTAGATAGCATAATTAGTTCCATTGAACCTTAGATAATCATAAGTCATTTTTCCAACCATCTTAGACCTTCCTCAAGCAGTTAAGCTCTTCACCAAGGAACCACGCTCTGATACCAATTGTTGGATAAGACAAATGGGAGGGTGGATTAATTAGTTTTCATAGATTTAAACCTTAATTCATTCACTGAAACTAATCCTTAACACTGCTTAAATGATTAAACATTAAATGCAAGTGCAAAAATTGAAAACCATCACAAAAACAAAGAAACACTAGATTTAAGTGGAAAACCCAATAAGGGAAAAACCATGGTGAGGATTAACTCACACTATAGAGAATATCAAAACCAATTACAAGAGGCTCACTACTTGAGAAAAAAGGCTCACTGCGAAAATAAGGACTCACTATCCAGATCAAGACTCACTATCCAACAAGGCTAACAACCAAGAGGGCTCACTACCACAAAGAAGATAGAAGAGATATGTTACAGAGAGAAGACAATATCAATGCAATAGATAAATCCACCACAATTTTCTCAACCACTTGTAGATATGCACAAATGATAGAGTACACCTTTTGCTCACTGCATTCATAAACTCAACATTTAGGCTTCACACTGATCTTCCACACTCACATCACACACACTCACTGATTAGCATCAATCTCACATCTATCTACTTTATTTCTTTGCACTTATCTCTCTTTCGCTTGCCTTCCTATTTTCACCACTAACCCATTCTACATTTATACCATCTTCAACTTTGAAATATATCCAAATTTGGCCATCCACCATTAAATTCAAATTAGGCCAGTGCCAAAGAATCCTAGACTAGAATTAGAATGCGGGTGACCCAAACACATGCTTGATAAGGACCCAAATAGATTGAATACACTTCATCAACTCCAAAGATAGTTTTCCACACAAGGTCGACAAAACCAGTGTAAAACACATAGTAAAATTAAGTACAAACCTTCTAGATATCAAAATTATCTTCAATACAATAAAAAAAATCAACTCTAGAACCACAAGTCATAAGAATTTACCAAAGAGGAATCCAAACCAACAAAAATTCTCTCGAACCTCAACCAAAATCATAGAAAACCACAGTTCACAACTGGTGAACATAACTCGCACTATAAAATGAATCATCAGCCAAAAATATGGATATAAAATCTTCCAACAATCATGATCAACATTAAACCACAGAAACATAGGAGAAAATCCTGAATCAAAAATCAGAGTAACCACTGAACACCTGCAATATTTCTTTAATACAATTTTCTCAATATCCTTGACATGTACAACCAATAACCTATAACCATGACAAAAACAACTAGTTGATAACCAATTGACCAGTTGACATCAATGAAAATACCTTCATTATTCCCATTCTTGCAACATTAAGTACAATAAAAAAGTGGATCACTACCAAAGTATGAATTGTTGCAAAGTGCACCTTTGCTGTGTTTTATTTCAGTTCCTCTGAAGCTTTGAATATGAAATATTTCTCTTCTTAGCAGTTGCTCAACAACTCTACTCTGATTCCTAACTTTTACCACTGAGTTCACATGTTCACATCATACAACACCACTTACACCTAATATGCTATTTTATCTCACTCATCCAACTATTTCTCTCTCTTCAATTCCAAAATATCTCATGTATATATATACAATTACATCCACACACATCAATTAGGTCATCCTTATTAGATGTAACCAAAACAATCCAAAATAGCTTTTGTCAGCACCACACAAGATTCAAAATCATCTTTTCACTAAAACAACCCGTGTAATGCTTAATTTAGGTCAACATGGATCTAAAATAGATCCAACTAACATCCATAAAGTGTATTTAATCTTCTCAACGCATATCATGTATTAGGTCAGCTAGGAATAAGACCTAATCATAAAAAAATCCAAACATGCACACACTTCCCACCATACACACCTTCCAAATTTGATATTTCCTTAGTTTCTCATTTCACTAACATCAGTGAGACTACCTTTAGAACCACAACATCAAAACATTCTTCACAAGAAAATGTAGAATCTCCCAAGCTGTTATACTAAACAAAGAGATGCCAATAATATATAGAGTTGAAATCTGTCATTGATATCTTTCAGTAATCTTCACAAAACTTCTCGAAATCTTGAATATAGCTATATGAGCTAGTCATAATGATATGGTTAAAAGCACAAAGTTATACCTCTTCTTGTGGTAAAGTGTGGACCTAAAAATCAATGCACTGAACCACAACACCATTAGTATAGAACACTTAGGAATTTTTTTGATAGATCAGCTTTATGATATAGATAGTATTGTATAAATAATACCAAAAAGACTACCCCACAATGTTGACATCAATGATAAAATAGGGTCAGCCAAATCAACCTATGTACATAAAATTCATGCTCATGTTTTCAAGCTACATCAAAAATAACATACTTCCAAACTTCGATTAGAAATAACACCTATGCAAGGAAAGGTTCGCCCAAGGGTGAATGAGTCTTTGTACAGGGGTTGGAATCAAGTTTGTGTTTTTGGTTTGAAGTTTGAAATTTTTGTTTTAGTTTGCAGACTGTGAATTCTATGAAATATTTCTCTAATTTTAGGTGTATTAATGCAAGTGCAATTAGTGACACAAAGTTCAAGAAAAATGACAACTTTTGGAATGAAAATTTTAACTAAAATTGAATCTAAATGATTGAAGAACACTCTCAGCATGCAACTACAATGCAATATGTATGCAAAATAAATGTAACTTTTTTAATTGTTTTTATGAATTTAAGTGATGCAAACATGCTAAACCCTAAATGCAATGCAAATAACACTAATGTAAACTAGATCTAGGGTCTAAATGAACGCCAATCTCATAAATTAAGATGTACAAACTTAGGTTGACCAAAATGAAATAAAGAAAAATAGGAAGACCTAGAAATGAGAGACCTAAACCAAAAAATATAAAGGGGGGTGCCCACCTAATCACAAATCCACCTTCTCAATATTCATTAAGAAGAGGGAGAGTGTAAAAAATGGTTAGAATTGACTTACAACCTTCAAGGTGAGTCAACTCTAGGTTTGGACACTGTGCTACCCTAACTTCCTTATGACAAAAAATAATAAAATATGACTGAAAAATAGTTTTGGAAGAAGAATAAAAATACATTAAAAATCAAAATTATGAGATATATTGCTTGAAACATGAAGTATTAAGATAACACTGATAAAAACAACCATTAACTGGTAGGCTTGAGAAGGCTAGGATGGTACCTGACTCCAAAAGTTGGTTTCAGGCTCTATTGAAGGACATATTCACCCAGATGTGAGTGGTCTTGGTATAGGGCTCTGAAAATTATTTTTGTAGTCCTTTGATGTAACATCTAAGGTTCTCATTTCCCTAGGTTTGACTATCGAAAAGACAAAAATAAAACCTATAGGTGAGTTTCTATATCTTGACAACTTTGATTACAAATTTGAAAACTTTATAAAATTTCACTTTTGATCCAATTTCAATCCTTCTTCACCTGCAAATCTTAGAGGATTGAAGTCTAAAAAATCACTTCAAGGATTAGATCTTGCACAAAATGGCTTGATTGGATTCTTTATTTGACACTTGATTTGATGCTTGTAAACTTGATTCCTACATCATAATGTTAGCTCATGCATGAACACACATAAATCTTGACATCATGATAGGATCTTGAATGGTCTAATAAATTTGCTTTTTCTCTTACGAAATTTGAATTATGGCACTTATATTTGAATTGATAAAAGACCTTTTTTTTATTGGTGATTTTCTAATTTCTCGATAATTAAAAATCAAAAGCCAACAATTGCAATTTGAATTTTAAACATTAAAATTCCATCAAAAACATATTAAAATTTGGGACCTAGGACTTAAGGAGGACTCATTCACCCTTGGGTGAATGGGTCCTAGGCCCTAAATCTAGGACACTCAATTTCCAAGGTATTTAATTTGATGTTTGCAATTGTTTAATGTAGGTTCCCCTATTAGAAAAAAATAATTTAGGATTTTAAACGCATAATTGAGCTAATTAAAGGCTTAATTAAGTCCAATTAATTAAGGGGATGAAAACATAGCGTGAAAATGTAAAGGAGCACATTTTTCTATGCTACATGTTGATATTGACTTATTTTGGAAGTGATGATTACATGATGTATTTGATATTGTACCTTATTGGGTGATTGTGCATTTCTTTGGATATTATGTATGATGCAAGTACACTTAATGTGTGACTTGAGTGTGTAGATATAGGTTTATTTCCCCAACTAAGTATGGAAGTCCGAGTTATTTCCCTAATGGTTGTTATATTGGAGATGCCATTTTGGGTTGAGTGTGCTTGATAACCTCTATGACACTTAGTTCAAGTGCAAGATGAGTCTTGCTTACCCCTTTGAGTTTGGATATGAATAAATGACGATTCAAAAGTCTATGTTGTGAAAATTCCATAAATATGTGATTTTGGTGATGTTTTCCTATTTAATTTTTGCATTTTGATTACATTTGAAGTTTAAATCATTACATTTTAATGATAGTTGATTCATTGAAAATTTTTAAAAAATGGGAAAAAAGGAAATGTTAGTTAAATGCATTGAAAAGTATATCCAATTAGTTTATTTAAAATTTAAAATTATTTCATTGGTTGACAGAAAATAAAGTTGGAATTATTTCATTGCTATTATAGTGGGAGATAGGAAAGGTAAAAAATAAAATTATTTTTTATCCAAGATGGTTGACCTACTTTGAAAGGTGAATTTAAATATTTAAAATAAATTTTATGTCAAATATTGGCAACCTAATTTTGATAAAATGCATGATTTGGATATAAATATAAGTTATTATGGAGGTTAGAAATTAAGTTCTTAAATACAAAATCATTCCTTTTAAGAGAAAAAATTAGGAGAAGAAGAGCAGATTTAAGAAGAAAAGGAGTAGATTTATAGAAGAAATTTGTGCCTATCTTGGAGCAGAAATTTAAGGTAGTTTAATAGTAAAAATTGTGCCTAATTTGGAGAATAAATTTAAGGCAAATTTATAGCAGACATTGTACCTGATTTGGAGCATATCTTTAAGATAAATTTATATTAGACATTGTGCCTGATTTGGAGAAGACCTTTAAGAAATATTTAGAGTAGAAATTGTGCTTGATTTAGAGTATACCTTTATGGGAGATCTATAGTAGACATTGTGCTTGATTTGGAGTAGAATTTGGATAAAAAATTGCATCATTTTGGAGCAAAGAAATAAGGTGAACTTGAGGAGAAATTTAAGGCTGATTTGGAGCAAATATTGAGGAATAATTGGATAAAAAATAAGTGAATTTTTTGAGTAGACTTTGGAGAGGTTGGTTCCTCTCATTATAAGGTATCTGTGTCTCTTTCTAAGTTGGTTCTTAGTGGCGAGGATTAGAGTCTCCAATTGGTTGGTACCTACAATTTTTGTAAGAAGATTTATACAAGTAATATTTTTTGTGGTTTTCTCCCATAAGGGTTTTCACATAAAATCATGCATCTCTTATGTGTGTTCTTAATTGATATATCTTACATATATGGTATTGCTATGGGTAATTAAGGTTTGAAGTAATATCGCTATATTTTCTTAAGTTGAAAAGAAATAAATTTTTTATTTATATTGATTCACCCCCCTCTCAGTATAAGTGTGTGTTTCATCAATTGGTATCTACAACATTGAAAATTGTCACCTTTTATAATTTAAAAATAGGTTTAGCTCCCTCTATATGCCTAGGCCCAATTATGATTTTACTTTTCTTGTTTTGTGATCACATCTAGAAACTTAGAGTTAAATTGGGGATTACCAATTAATAATTATTTAGTGACACTCAAGGCCCGAAAATAGGTTTGGAGTAGGGTACTAGTACCCTTTTCCATCCTATTTCAGCCCCAATTCAAATATTTTAGTGTTGGAATTTTAAAATTTATAAAATTGAATTGAATTATCAGCTATTGATAATCAATTTTTGAGAAATTAAAGAATTGCATATAATACAGGCCTTTTTTCACTATTTTAAATCCTAATAAATCCTAAGGAAATTGAGATCATAATTGAGAATCCTAGAAATAAATCAAGAGTAGAATTAGCAATATTATTGGAGTATTATTTTAGTCAAGAATCATGTTAGTAATGCATCAAGTTTTCATGTGAGTTTGTTTATGTTTCATGTCCATTTTGTTTGTGAGTACTAACACTTGCAAGAATTCAAATAAATTATCCAATTATCCTTGAAGGTGATGAGTACAATGACTTCAGTCCATCAAGGAATGCATAAATAAGTGGCAAGTTGCATCAATTGAAAATTTGTCACTTGTTTATCCATTTGCCTCTGCCTGACCAAGGGCAATCAATCTTTTAAATCATCATAGCCATTGTGGGGGTAGAAATACCAAAATTGGGTTTGACTTATGCAAGCTCCTAAATGGCACAAACTTTTCTCCTCTTCCTTGTGTACATGTTACAAATATGAAGTAGATTTAGGAAAGAATTGAAGACCTAATTGCTCATTCAAGAATTCAAGCCTTACAAGTCAAATAATTAGGGAAAGTGGAATTTATAAGCAACAAAGTTCTAACACTGAGTATACAAAGGAAGAGCCTACAAGTAGGGATCGACTGAGATTTGAATTTTATTTTTGAAGGTCTACATTCTCAGGTCTAGGGTACCAATTCCCTTGTCCAACCAAATCAATCCCAAATTTATATTCCAAGTTCCTCTGTGTCTGCACTTTGTTGCTTTGTACTTTATTTCTATATTTCTATTATGTGTTTTCTTGAAATCATAATAATTTGTTGCATTTTCATACTTGACCTAAGTGCAAATTTATATTATCAAATTAAGTTAATTAATCAATATCAAATCATTTCCATAAACAAAATAACCAAAACCTTGATCCACCATTCTAGCTCTTCTAGTGAGGTTAGTAGTCAAGTGGGTGTTGAGATCATATCTAGTTCCTTCCATTGTGATATAGGAGGTGTAGTTTAGACCCTAGATCCCCTTTTCCTACATCAAATTTTGGTGAACCTCATGTTTTTTCACTTTAAAACCTTCTGAATACAATCTAAGAGTGTATAACTTTGTCATTTATACATGCATATTTTGTTGAAAAGAATTAAAAAGTGAAGATTTGCATTGTGCTTGTCATTTCAAAAATACAAAAGTTTCAAATTCTAGATATGTTAAACTAGGTTTAGTAAATTATTGTATTCTAAAATTTGAAAATAATATTTGGGGCATAGTAAATTAATTAAAAATATAAATTGTAAGCATTATTGTGTATTACACATAACAAATTTGGGGTTTTGCACATTTTTGGAAATATATTTGTTGCTAAACCTGATCCTCTAAAATTTAGGATCCTCAGATAGTATAGCTCATTTTCAAAATTTGAAATTAACAAATGCTAACATCTCTATTCTAGGGTGTTAGTGCCCTTGTCTAGTTAAATTCAATCAAAATTTGGATCATAATTATATCTCTATGATTCCTATGTAGTTTTGTGTTCTATGTTTTCAAATTATTATAGTTTTTGTGGCTATGATGTGCTTTTACCTTCATTGTATGAGAACTAAATTGTTTCGAACCTCATAAAAAATTTATGAGCTTCACAACCTGGTGTCCCATATCTAATACCCCCATGAGATTTAGTTTCAAACTTATTGATTCCTATGTTGCAATCACAATTGGTGTTGAGCCTGAGTGTTATAACTCTTTCACCCAAGGTATTTCTTCCACTCAATCTATCTTTCATTCCCTTCCTAACCTAAAATTACCTATGTATTCATCATAACCTAATATTTATATGGAATTGGAGGCTATTTTTGCCCATATCCCTAAAGAAAAACTCAAACAATTGGACAAAGACTTAGAAGGAATTCAACAATTCTTAAGTATCTGGCCTTTAACTAGATAAAAATTTCCCCTTTTGGATAATCTTAGGAATTTGGTCACTAATTTGTAAGAGATAGAAGTGTTACATAGCCTAGGTCATATAGAAAATGAAAAAAATCCTACAATGGCTAGTTGCACCCAAGAATCGAATAATACTTAAAACCAATTAAGAAAACAAGTTTCCTCTCCTACAATAATGCCTTCTATTCCCACTTTTACACCTCTAGTCATAACATCAACAACACAATATAACAATGGTTTAAACTCAAGCTTAGGGATATCTAGTGGGAATCCTTATGTATTTGTCCCTTCACCTATAACACCTCTATATTTTTCACCCCTCCCAAACATGTAAAATAATAACTTGCTAGTTATTCATAATAGTTCAACACACTCAACATATTCCCAAAACATGTCACCAAACGATTCTGTGATAAACCAACTTTTACAAAATATATCATCATTACAACAAGAAATTTAAAACTTAAACCAAATCAAACCCAATGGAAATCCTCCAACATACCTCACACATAGTCCATTATCATTTTCCATCTTAAAGATACCCATTACAAAAAAATCAAAATACCTCACTTTGACAAGTACAATGGTAAAGGAGATCCTGATAACTATGTGTTAGCTTTTACCACCTTGTTTAGCGACTTCATTTTGGAAGATGTGCTCCTAGAATTTTTTTTTCCTAGATCATTGAAAGATATGGCCTTGGATTGTTTTTTTTTGTTTCCAAATAACTTGATAGTGTCCTTTATTCAATTAGTTAATGAATTCATTCAACACTTTCAAGTGAACATTGGACCTTGAGTTACATTAGAGGATCTAATTAATTGTAAACAAGGACCTAAGGAAAAAGTGAATAAATTTATAAGATGATACCAAGCTCTTTACTCACATATATCCTATATTATTCTAGATGCTGACATTTAAAGAGTGTTCATAGGAAACTTACAACCAAATATTAGAGATAAGATACGATTGATAAAATATCCATCATTTACACATTTTTGTATGACCATTTGTGATGATTAGATATTGTTAGTCAATATTAAGGTACATCTTCATTGGCTCCTATTGGTCAATCCAAATTTGTACCTCAAAGCAACTATCAATCATTTAAAAAGAAAAAAAATTCATCAAAATAAATAGTCCTCAAGTTGCTAACAATATAGAATTGTAATTTGTTTCCACAACCACAACACCATATCAATTTAGGCCAAGAGATAGGAAATTTTCACAATTGCTCAATTCTCTCCATGTGATTATGTTGTAGTTGCTAGACAATAATATGATTCAACTTCCTCCAATTAGGCCTATTAATACAACTAAACCATTACCATTGAACTTTAAGGCAAAGTTTTTTGTCAATATCATCATACATGTGGACATGATACAAAATATGTATGTTTCTTAAGCATCAAGTACAAGACCTCATCGATTCTAAGAAAATCCAATTGGATGGTGTCAATGATAGGAAATAATTTGGTTTCACCACCTAACCAAAACTTGAAAATAATTACAAACCCATTACCAAGTCATTCACCAAAGTTTTTCCAACATAGTGATAATTAAGAAGATGATAATGATCTATCCAACATTGTAAACACAATTGAAGTTCAACCTCATATGGGTCTAACCAATATTTTTCTTGACATCGCTTTCACACATATTGATGCTTCTATAACTACACTTGATGGTCCTCTTTATATAATTAGTATTATCAATGATAAACCTACAAGAAGAATACTCATTGATCTTGTATGTAAAGTAAATGTTATCACTAAAATGTTCTTTTATGTGCATGAAATCTATAAAGACAATTAAAAATAATTGAAATCATTCTTAAAGGCTCATGATGGTTCTATTTTCCCTATGATTGGTTCCATAAATATTTTATTAAAGGTTGGACCTAAACAATTGGATGTTTGATTTATAATAATCCTAGTGCCAAATTAGTTTCGTGTGAATCTAGGTCATCCATGGTTAATCTCCATGAATGTGGCCCCATCAATTATTAAAAAATGTCTTAAATTTCTATTTCAAGAAAAAATACATACTATATACCATAGTGGATTTAAACCTCTGACCTCTCATGGGATTTTTTTGTTAGATTACTTTTGGCCTCAATTAGTCCAGCTTGTTAAAATATGTGAAGATTTTTATTTGTGTCTAATAAAAAGTTTTAAACTAAGAGTATAGTCAAATTTTCCCTTAGTAACATTTCACTCAAGGTTCCTTGATCTCTAGAGACTTTGATGGTTGTTCCTCCTACCCCACAGATAGTGAACAAACCTTAGTCTGAATCTGGTATCCTCCCCTAACCACATAGCATGTATGTTGTGGCTCTACCTCCACTACCCTATAAAGGATCAAGAGATATTCATGTAATTAACTTCGTACCTCCAAAAGAAAAACAAATCTTTAGACCAAAACCTAGGAACCCAGTGGTCTCCCGACCCGCAATTCCTCCCACAAAGGAAGAAAAGATACCAATGTTGGGGAACAACTCAATTACCTCTTCACATGTTGAAGTTCATGTGAGAATAAATAGGAGTAAAAATAAGTGTGAAGACATTGTTCTATGGATTGTTAGTTGCTAAAGAGCGTAAAATATTAGGTAATGACCAACCATCCATCCAACCAAATTTTGATGAGATACCTCCCACCCATCCATCCTCCTCTTCACCTAGCTCCACTTCAACACCCTTGCCAAACCATTAAGTAAAACCTTACCTATTCCAAGAAAAGCAAAGAATAAAAATATCACTAGATAAAAAAATGGATGTTAGTACTCACAATCATGTTGATAGCACTAATATACAACCTATTGTGATACATTCAGATAGTGAAAAAGAAGATAAAACAAAAGAACAAAAAGAAGACCATAATGAATTAGCTCTTATGTTTTCAAAATTAATGAATTTATATGGGAGAAACCATGATGATCCTCCTAAGGAGAGTGACCCACCATGTGTTGAAGCTGATACTTCTTCTTGTATCGTGCTTTTTGTAGTTTATTTAGCATATTGTCTTCCTTTCATTTATGATGAGCAAGATTGGGATGCAGATGATTTTCTATAGATCGAATCACATGTGTAGTAACCTCTTGTGTATTTTATGTGTTTTCTTGCATGTAATGTGATCTCCCATGATGTATTTCCTGTCATGTATCTGTGTTTGTTAGTTTTCTTTGGGTGACCCTTTTTGTTTTCATTAACACAAGGATACAAAGAAAAAAATTGTTATAACAACATCTATTTGTATCTCCATTCATCTTTTGTTGTGAACATATTTCTTTTGTTCCTTTTGCATGGCATTGAGACATTTAGGTCTCTTCCATGTTGACCCAAGAGATTTTATGTTGTCTTCATGTGTCATTCCTCCATCGTGCTCATATTTTCACTAGTATTTGAGGAATGATGTTGATTCCTAGCATAATCATATTATACATTATCTCTCATCTATACTGACCCCAAATCTTTGGATTCATTATGTGCTATTATTTGGCTTTGTTTTGGGGGAAACCCTAGTAATGAGTTAGCTTTGATGGGAATATATCATTTGGCATAGGGTTTCCCAATAAGCTCTCATGACCAATCATTTTACAAGTATCATTTTTCTACCTTAAATGTAATTGCTCTTGGTTAGTGTTAGAAATTACTTTAAGGTGGGGGCATACATTGCATTATGTGCTTCATTTCATTCACACATGGTAAACTTTGTGACACATTTTTGGCATATTGATAAATTCTTTAGTATATTATCAAGATTATTACAAATATAATTCTTGGTATGGTTGACATGAGAACTCACATAGTCAATGTCAAAATTCACTAGCCCTTGTGTGTTCTCATTTTCTACCATGGAAAAAAATCACCTAGTGAATATCAAACTTCACTACCCTGTGTTGTTTCTTATCAAAGTTTACCTAGTGAATATCAAAATTCACTAGCCTGTGATGCTTTTATTCACGGGTTACCTAGAAAATATCAAAATTTGTTATCCTATAATTCGTGAATGCTTTGGGTATAGATCATAGTAATAATTTTGTAGATTTTTCTAGTATGTGATTGTCATACCCCCTTTGTATTATGTTTTCATTGTGTTTTCATTTTGTAGTATTTACATTATGTTAGTGTAATACCCCTCTATTTCGCTCTTTTGATGTGATGATAATTTATTCTGATGTTATCATTATGGCATGCATAAGATTAGCATAAGTAGATATTCAAATTAATGATGCTTTACGCTTTGATTATATCATTAATGTTAGATTCATCAGTTGGTAATACTGTATTGGTAAAGGGGGCAAGATTGCACCACTCGCTTGCGAGCGCCCTGCGATTCCGAGAATTCCCTCTTCACGGTGTGTTTTATATGATACAAATATACATGTGCGATATATTTTTGTTCGTAGGTTAACAGGTACAGGACATCGACTCCACTTGGCTTCACAGGTTTGAGTGTGTCCATTGCCCAATGGCATTTGATTGGGAGATAGTAGCTAGGTTTTCTATGTCAAGTCATCACCCTAGTCATAAGTGTGTCATCGATCTTAGTCTGGTTCAGTTGTTTGATTATTGTTTAAATTGCCTAAGATTTCATTTAATTGCAAGTTAGAAAAAGGTAATTAAATGGCCTATGTAGTTAAGTTGTTGATTAAATGAATCTAATAATAATGTTAGAAATATTTAATTTATTAATTAATTTAATTTAATTAATAAATAATTTAATCTCGGATTAGATTTATTTTATTAATTAATTAAATTAATTATTTGAAATAAATTAAGTTATTCATTTTGAAATTTATGGGTTTTATTGTTTGAAATTGAAAATTAAAGAAAAGGGATTTAAATTTCATTTTTGGAAAATTTAAAATGCAAAGTTGAAAATAGAGATATTTTGAGATATTTTATGTTTTCTGTTTTCAAAAATTGATTATGGTGGCTCAATAGATATTTTCATTTTTTTTTTGGCTATTATTTGGATTTTTGGATAAAATTTTGGAGGATGAAAAATGGAGATTTTAGAAAAGGAAAGGAAATTTTTTTGTTGTGTTGGATTTGGGTTTTTTTTGGAGAAACTCAGTTAGATTACTGAGAAGAAGCTTGAATTTGAGGAGAAAGATTTGCACCATTTTTGGTCATTCTCTCAAGCATTGGAAACCAGGTATTCTGTTTATTAAATTAGATTTCATTTGAAAAAGATTCACAACTTTTATTTGTTGTTTGAAAATATATATATAAACTTGGTTGGATTTGCAAGAAAAACCCATCTTGAATCTGGTTTCAAAACTTCCAAAACCTCTATTTGAAAATATTGTTCTTCAGGGAAAATTTCAATATGACTGTAATTGTTCATGTCTGGGAAATATTTGCTCAACTAAACTTATAGTTTTTTTAACATCTGGATAAAATATATATATGTATACATATATATATCCATTTTGAAAAATACAAATATATATGCATACATACATATATATATATAAATATTTGTATATATATATATATATATATATATATATATATATATATATATATATATATATATATATATATATATCTTTATAATAGTTCATTTTTTGTTGGAAATGAACCTTGGTAAACAAGTTGATTTTTGGATCTTAAGAAATCCGCAATGCTGAAGGCATTTTTTTTTTGTGTTAAAAAAAAAATATATAAAAAAAAAATGTTTTTTTTGTTGGAGGGTTTGGGAGGGAGGTCACAGGGGGCTCACCCCACCATGCCCCCCATGGGAGGCGTGTAAGGGAGCCGCACCCTACGCTATCCACTCCCTCACCCATAGCGCTAGCCGTGCCCCTTACCCAAGGGTTCGGTTGTGTGTAACAAAGTCGGCGCCCCTTAGGGGGATTCGAATATGTTACACATAGTCGGCCCAAGGTTAGGGTCGGCTGTGGGTTGAGCCATCCGCTGCCCAGCAGCAAAATGTGTCTGCCGCCCTCCCCTCTCAAAATGTGCACATGGACCGAGGAAACCTGCACCCTAATCTCAGTTGGTTTTTTTTTAAATAAATAAATAAATAGAATATATAATATTTTTAATATTATATTCTATAATATTAAATATTGTTAAATAATATTTGATATTATATTTTATAATGTTAAAATATTAATATATATTGTTAATAAGTGGATATATAATATTAAAATATTGTTAAATAATATTTTATATTATATTTTATAATATTAAAATATTATCATATATTAAAAGGTGATTTAATTAGTGACATGTGTAATTATAATTGAGAAAATTTTAAATCTAAATGCAATAATCAAATTATTGATTTTATTTTAAATAATATATTTGTAAAGGCAAATATTGGATTTGTAAGTAATGTGTTTAATAGCGAAATTATTTGGTTTCTTTTAAAATGCTTTAGTTGCGAGAACAAATAGTTTCTAAATGTTTGAAATAAATGTCTATTTTACATTAAATTAAAAACAATTAGAGAATGAAATATTTGGTGTTTATTTCATCTTTGTCTAATAGAGACGTTATTCAATTCAGTTTTATTAAATGCAATAAAGTACCATATGTGAATTAAGAAGTGGATTTAGGAAATCCGAAGTAGATTTAATTCTGATTAAATTGCTTGTTTAAATGTAATTCCTTATGTTATCGCTTTGGGGTAAATTAATTAGAAAGGGTGTTAAGTCTTCCAGATAGGGTTTTCAATATGTGGGTTGTCGTATCAGGTTGTCAACCTATTTGGAATGGATGAAGTAAATGTTTATTTTATAATTATTTAAAAAGCAATTAGGGAATTAAATATTTGGGTTAAATTTTTTCCTTTGTCTGAAAGAGGCGTTATTAAATTAGTTTCATTGCGTCAATAAACTACTGAGTTATATTAAGGAAGTGGGTTTAATATATCCAAAATTAGCTATTTCCTCGCAATTGCCTTATGTGATTATTTCCTCTGTGTTCATGTTTTGGGAAATGGATTAAGTGTTTTTAATCTGTAAGTCTTCCAGAGGATCCTAGAGTTTGGGGGTTGTCGTTTTGTGAGGTCAACTGTTTGATAATTGGTTTCTTTTAAAATGATTTAGTTGCGAGAACAAACAGGTATTTAATTTGAAACGATATTTTCTAAATGTTTGAAATAAATGTCTATTTTCCATTAAATTAAAAACAATTAGAGAATGAAATATTTGGTGTTTATTTCTTCTTTGTCTAATAGAGACGTTATTCAATTCAGTTTTATTAAATGCAATAAAGTACCGTATGTGAATTAAGAAGTGGATTTAGGAAATCCGAAGTAGATTTAATTCCGATTAAATTGCTTGTTTAAATGTAATTCCTTCTGTTATCGCTTTGGGGGAAATTAATTAGAAAGGGTGTTAAGTCTTCCAGATAGGGTTTTAAATATGTGGGTTGTCGTATCAGGTTGTCAACCAGTTTGGAATGGATGAAGTAAATGTTTATTTTATTATTATTTAAAAAGCAATTAGGGAATTAAATATTTGGGTTAAATGTCTTCCTTTGTCTGGAAGAGGCGTTATTAAATTAGTTTCATTGCTTCAATAAACTACTGAGTTATATTAAGGAAGTGGGTTTAATATATCCAAAATTAGCTATTTCCTCGTAATTGCCTTATGTGATTATTTCCTCTGTGTTCATGTTTTGGGAAATGGCTTAAGTGTCTTTAATCTGTAAGTCTTCAAGAGGATCCTAGAGTTTGGGGGTTGTCATTTTGTGAGGTGAATTGTTTGATAATTCCCTTGGTTAGTGCTTGAGGTTATGCCAATGTTATTACCCGGTTTCCACGAACGGGAATGTTTTATACCTCCTATGGAAGGAGTGGATTATGTGATTTGTGACTCCTTGTAAGGAGTGGATTTTATATGTTTGTTACTGCAGTGTTGGAGTGAGTTTCTTTATATGTTTCCTCCTAGAGTTGGAGTGGTGGTTTATCTATTTCATATGCACTTGGGCTCCCTTTGTAATTGGTTTGAATGTGTGTTGTCCAGTAGAAGAGTGACTTTCGTTAGGGGCCAGAGCCATGAGAGTTAAACTGGGTAACCTTCAGAGGTAGTTTAATCGAGTGATAACTAAAGCAATGTAATCCATGTCAGTAATGTTATGGTGTACTTGTAGTTGGTACTTGATTGTTATCTGTATGGTTTTCTTAACATACCTGATATATTATTTCTGGAAGCAATGTAACCATGTTAGAGTTGTACTTGAGTTTTACTTGTGATGTATTTGAGTTGTACTTACATTGAACTTGAGTTGTACTTGTGTGGTACATGTGATAGGTTGCGTCAGTTTGGTTCAGTTATGATTCAACCTGTGTCTAGAGGTAGTTGGTCTTGTCTAGGAATCCTTGTTACTATCTCTTAGCACGGGGGGTGAGCCTTTGGGTTTGACTTGGTTGGGTGGCATGCACCTTACTTTGTTGGGCTTTCTTCTTGTTCATTTTGATGAGGTTTCCAGTTGGAGAGCTCATGGGATCCAGTTATCTTTATGCTTATTTTCATTTCGGTTGATCTTGTAATTATTTTCCCCTCTTTGTTATCGAGGTGGAAAGTTGTAATATGTAATATTGCTTATTGGATTTAACTCATTCGGGGAATGAGAGTTGTAATCTTATTGTGCTTTGGGATCTTATGGTATCTTTTACTTTTATGCTGTAATTTATCTTTTATGGAATGTATGTGTTCTTGATGTCTTAAGTAATTAATTGTTGTGGTTTCTATTCTTTAATGTTGTTCGTGGGTTAATAAGTAATCTCAGTCTCATGACCTTAGAGGTTGTTGCAATGTGTAGTGAACTTGCATATTAATTATACTTAAACAAAAAAAAAATTAGTTCATTTGAGTAGTTAATTGCAACTTCCTCTAGGGTTGCGTGGTGGGGCGTTACACATGGTATCAGAGCCTCAGGTTCATACATTGGGTTATGTGGGTACATTGTGCCCACTAGGTTGTCCCTATGAATCTATGATTGGAATTGTTAAGTGATCACATGTTCATGGATTTTACCTTAGCATGATGTACTATGTGGAAAAGAGTAGCATGAAAGTAACTTGATAAAAGGTTATGTTGGAAAGTTTTGTTACATATCCCATGGGCTATGGTATTGGACGTTCCTATGGGATTGTGTATGTCATTGGACCCCTGTAAGTGTAACAAACTAGTAATTGTATCTTGTTTGAGAGTTGTGAATACCCCGTGCTTGCTTCGTGTATCCATGCGATGGTGATACTTGGTACCCATCCTTGACGAAAAGTTAGACTTTGGTGTGGGATTTACCATACCATTATGTGTGTGTGCATGTTTGTTACTTGATTGAGGGCCAACCCATGTGTGGTTGAAACTTATATATAAGAGTAACCAAGAGTAGTTCGTCTTCTTTTGGTTCTCTAGATCCTCAATCTGTAAATAGATAGTAGTAGCCACAAGTTCCT
This sequence comes from Sequoiadendron giganteum, assembly GCA_007115665.2. NCBI lineage: Eukaryota > Viridiplantae > Streptophyta > Pinopsida > Cupressales > Cupressaceae > Sequoiadendron > Sequoiadendron giganteum. The sequence goes on along the minus strand of CM021109.1, from coordinate 236,148,630 downwards.
TGGGTGGAGTGTGTAGCATACACAAAATGTGACATAGAGCATCTTAGATCAACCAATCCCAAGGAAACATAACCACTACTTTCCCTTATGATGTATCAGGATACTTGATCCACAAGTGTTAACCTAATCCCCATAGATTTGAGTACAACAACATAGGTATGTTAGCTATGCCTGGACATTCGTGGAGGTGTTGATCTGGCATAGTGAGTAAACCTCATCTGTATGAGAGGTGAGACTCGGTAGCCCCATAGTGATATTATCGTATTGCATCATGTATATATACCCTATCTTACTTGTGTTCTGACATGATGTACGAGATACAATGCCACACCCAACTGGTGTTCCGACACAAGTGTTGGTGGTGATGTTGTGTTACATGATGCCACGTGCGTAGACACATGAAGGCGCATTATGAGATTTTCTTTGTTAGCCTACTTGTGTGATGAGCATTATGGAGCCTCAAACACTTGTAGAGGGATACTCATGGTTTCCTTGACCATGTTGGTCGAGTAGCATATGGGTAGATCCTAGCCATGTATACCTCTGGCATTGGCGAGTATCTACGTGTGCCTTCTCCATGAGGTATCACTATGCGGGGAGTGTTTTGCACATGCCTACTTCCATGGAGCCATAGACACTCTGCCATGCGACATATGACCAGTACGTGCCTTGTCTGACTAGCGTATGTCTATGTTGTGTGATGATGTGATGCAGGGTGTAGCCGAGGAGTACACCCCATGCCATGTGGTTGGCATTTTCACTCCACACCACATGAGGGACTATCACAATATTTAGACGTTGTTTCCTCCTTCCACATTTAGTGGCTAGTATCTAGTCACACAGTGTTGTACAGTGAAATTTCAAAGATTATGAAATTTCTTTTGGTTATTGATGATTTTCAGTTTATTGTGAGGGCCGACACTTTGTTATATTTGATTGTGAAGGTTTAGCCACAACTTGTGATCTTATTTTCGTATAACCCTAGTGGTTATATATTTGATTCAATGTTGAAATTATGCGCATTATTTCCTTATTGTTGAAATTGAACTTTAATTTTCTCTTCTTTATGAACTTGGTGGCTAAGCTAGTTATCATTGTTGTTTTCAATGTCGGCTATGTGTCGTATGGTGATTCCTCTCCAAGGACATATGAGATGGACTTGATGAGTGTGTACGAGGAAGCAGATGTAGGAAACGTAGAGGATGGGGGTATGTGAGGCTGTTATGGAGCTAGGAACCACTACTCACCTATGTGTGATGACTATCTCTTGGGGGCTAACCACCTTGTATAACAAGAGATAGGACATTGTGGTCTTGTTTGGATGGTCTCACCATGTGTGTGTGGCCTAACACCATCAAACCACTGAGTGTGAGATATGGATTATGTGAGATGGATATTGGCTCTTGGCTTATGGATTATGTGAGATGGATATTGGTTCTTGGTTCATGGATTCTTCTATCATGGATTGGTATATTCCTTTCCGGTGTCCAAATGGACCCTTGTGTAGCCTTGTGATGATTCCCGGTGACGTGTATTGGTGTATATGTGTATTATGTATGTTAATCCATGGCTATATTTTTTTGGAGACTTGGTTGGTGGTTGCTTCATCATGTTGGTCTGTATGGTTTGGCAGTGTAATTGGTTGATTTGTTTATGGCTCGGGTTGATGTTGTTTTTATGTTGAGGTTTGGAGTGGTTCAGTTTGGAACCCTTGGCTTTGTGTGATTGTATGGAGTTTGCACTAGGGGTAGTTGCAAGCTTCCAGGAGTAAGCCTAACCCTAGGGGGGGGAGGATGTAATGCCCCTCCATTTTTCTCTTTTGATGTGATGGTAATTTATTCTGATGTTATTGTTATGGCATGCATAAGATTAGCATAAGTAGATATTTGAATTAATGATGCTTTATGCTTTGATTATATCATTGATGTTAGATTCATCAGTTGGTAATACTATATTGGTGAAGGGGATGAGATTGTACCACTCGCTTGTGAGCACCCTGCAATTTCGAGAATTCCCTCTTCACGGTGTGTTTTATATGATGCAAATATAAATGTGTGATATATTTTTGTTCGCAGGTTAATAGGTACAGGACATCGACTCCACCTAGCTTCACAGGTTTGAGTGTGTCCATTACCCAACATCATTTGATTGGGAGATAGTAGCTAGGCTTTCCATGTCAAGTCATCACCCTAGTCATAAGTGTGTCGTCGATCTTAGTCTGGTTCAATTGTTTCATTATTGTTTAAATTGCCTAAGATTTCATTTAATTGCAAGTTAGAAAAAGGTAATTAAATGGCCTATGCAGTTAAGTTGTTGATTAAATGAATCTGGTTATAATGTTAGAAATGTTATTTAGTTATTAATTAATTTAATTTAATTAATAAATAATTTAATTTCGGATTAGATTTATTTTATTAATTAATTAAATTAATTGTGTTGAAATAAATTAAGTTATTCATTTTGAAATTTATGGGTTTTATTGTTTGAAATTGAAAATTAAAGAAAAGGGATTTAAATTTCATTTTTGGAAAACTTTAAATGCAAAGTTGAAAATAGAGATATTTTGAGATATTTTATGTTTTCTGTTTTCAAAAATTGATTATGGTGGTTGAATAGATATTTTAATTTTATTTTTTGGCTATTATTTGGATTTTTGGATAAAATTTTGGCGGAGGATGAAAAATGGAGATTTTAGAAAAGGAAAGGAAAAAAATTTGTTGTGTGTTGGATTTGGGTTTTTTTTGGAGAAACTCAGTTAGATTGCTAAGAAAAAGCTTGAATTTGAGGAGAAATATTTGCACCATTTTTGGTCATTCTCTCAAGCATTGGAAACTAGGTATTCTGTTTATTAAATTAGATTTCATTTGAAAAAGATTCACAACTTTTATTTGTTGTTTGAAAATATATATATAAACTTGGTTGGATTTGCAAGAAAAACCCATCTTGAATCTGGTTTCAAAACTTCCAAAACCTTTGTTTGAAAATATTGTTCTTCAGGGAAAATTTCAATATGACTGTAATTGTTCATGTCTGGGAAATATTTGCTCAACTAAACTTATAGTTTTTTTTACATCTGGATAAAATATATATATGTATACATATATTTGTATTTTGAAAAATACAAATATATCCATTTTTAAAAATACAAATATATATGTATATATCTTTATAATAGTTTGTTTTTTGTTGGAAATGAACCCTAGTAAACAAGTTGATTTTCGGATTTTAAGAAATCTGTAGTGCTGAAGGCATTTTTTTTTTGTGTTTAAAAAAAAAATGTTTTTTTTGTTGGAGGGTTTGGGAGGGAGGTCACAGGGGGCTCACCCCACCGTGCTCCCCATGGGAGGCATGTGGGGGAGCCACGCCCTGCGCTCTCCACTCCCTCTCCCCTTGTGTCGACCGTGCCCCTTACCCAAGGGTTTGGTTGTGTGTAACACAGCCGGCGCCCCTTAGGGGGATCCAACTGTGTTACACACAGACGGCTCAAGGTTAGGGTCAGCTGTGGGTCGAGCCGTCCACCGCCCACCAACAAAATGCGTCCATTGCCCACCCCTCTCAAAACATGCACGCGGACCAAGGAAACCCATGCCCTAATCTTAGTCAGTGTTTTTTAAAAATAAATAAATAAATAGAATATATAATATTTTTAATATTATATTGTATAATATTAAATATTGTTAAATAATATTTGATATTATATTTTATAATGTTAAAATATTAATATATATTGTTAATAAGTAGATATATAATATTTTAAATATTATATTTTATAATATTAAAATATTATCATATATTAAAAGGTGATTTAATTAGTGACATGTGTAATTATAGTTGAGAAAATTTTAAATCTAAATGCAATAATCAAATTATTGATTTTAATTTAAATAATATATTTGTAAAGGAAAATATTGGATTTGTAAGTAATGTGTTTAATAGTGAAATTATTTGGTTTCTTTTAAAATGATTTAGTTGCAAGAACAAACAATTATTTAATTTGAAACGATATTTTCTAAATGTTTGAAATAAATGTCTATTTTACATTAAATTAAAAACAATTAGAGAATGAAATATTTGGTGTTTATTTCATCTTTGTCTAATAGAGACATTATTCAATTCAGTTTTATTAAACGCAATAAAGTACCGTATGTGAATTAAGAAGTGGATTTAGGAAATCCGAAGTAGATTTAATTCTGATTAAATTGCTTGTTTAAATGTAATTCCTTCTGATATCGCTTTGGGGGAAATTAATTATAAAGGGTGTTAAGTCTTCTAGATAGGGTTTTAAATATGTGGGTTGTCGTATCAGGTTGTCAACCTGTTTGGAATGGATGAAGTAAATGTTTATTTTATTATTATTTAAAAAGCAATTAGGGAATTAAATATTTGGGTTAAATGTGTTCCTCTGTCTGAAAGAGGCGTTATTAAATTAGTTTCATTGCATCAATAAACTACTGAGTTATATTAAGGAAGTGGGTTTAATATATCCAAAATTAGCTATTTCCTCGCAATTGCCTTATGTGATTATTTCCTTTGTGTTCATGTTTTGGGAAATGGGTTAAGTGTCTTTAATCTGTAAGTCTTCAAGAGGATCCTAGAGTTTGGGGGTTGTCGTTTTGTGAGGTCAACCATTTGATAATTCCCTTGGTTAGTGCTTGAGGTTATGCCAATGTTATTACCCGGTTTCCATGAACGGGAATGTTTTATACCTCCTGTGGAAGGAGTGGATTATGCGATTTGTGACTCCTTGTAAGGAGTGGCTTTGATATGTTTGTTACTTCAATGTTGGAGTGAGTTTCTTTATATATTTCCTCCTAGAGTTGGAGTGGTGGTTAATCTATTTCGCATGCACTTGGTCTCCCTTTGTAATTGGTTTGAATATGTGTTGTCCAGTAGAAGAGTGAATTTCGTTAGGGGTGAGAGTCATGAGAGGTAAATTGGGTAAACTTCAGAGGTAGTTTAATCGAGTGATAACTAAAGCAATGTAATCCATGTCAGTAATGTTATGGTGTACTTGTAGTTGGTACTTGATTGTTATGCGTATGGTTTTCTTAACATACCTGATCTGTTATTTCTTGAAGCAATGTAACCATGTTAGATTTATACTTGAGTTGTACTTGTGATGTATTTGAGTTGTACTTACGTTGAACTTGAGTTGTACTTGTGTGGTACATGTGATTGGTTGTGTCAATTTGGTTCAGTTATGATTTAGCCTGTGTCTAGAGATAGTTGGTCTTGTCTAGGAATCCTTGTTACTATCTCTTAGCACGGGGGGTGGGCCTTTGGGTTCCACTTGGTTGGGTGGCATGCACCTTACTCCATTGGGCTTTCTTCTTGTTCGTGTTGATGAGGTTTCCAGTTGGAGAGCTCATGGGATCCAGTTATCTTTATGCTTATTTTTCATTTCGGTTGCTCTTGTAATTATTTACCCCTCTTTGTTATCGAGGTGGAAAGTTGTAATATGTAATATTGCTTATTGGATTTACCTCATTCGGGGAATGAGAGTTGTAATCTTATTGTACTTTGGGATCTTATGGTATCTTTTACTTTTATGCTGTAATTTATCTTTTATGGAATGTATGTGTTCTTGATGTCTTAAGTAATTAATTGTTGTGGTTTCTATTCTTTGATGTTGTTCATGGGTTAATAAGTAATCTCAGTCTCGTGACCTTAGAGGTTGTTGCAATGTGTAGTGAACTTGCATATTAATTATACTTAAACAAAAAAAAAAATTAGTTCGTTTGAGTAGTTAATTGCAACTTCCTCTAGGGTTACGTGGTGGGGCGTTACAGTTAGTTTTTGTATATTTGTGTCTTTATTGTGTATACATCATATTTTTAGTAGTGCATTAAACCTCATGTGTGTTTCTTCCTTTTTCCTTACATTTTTATACCATAGGATCTTGAGCCTAGGGGCTAGTGTATCCTATAGAATTGATATCATCCTATCTCTTCAATGTCTAGATAAATGGACCCTTCTTGGATTATCCTTATTTTAGTGTGTGCATGAGAATAATTTTATACTCTCACTAAAGTGAGTGCCAAATGTAGTGTCGTAAATTGTCACCCTTGACAATTTCACACTAGGTTTATCTCCCTTCTATTTGCTTGGACCCAATTGTACTTATATTTACCCATTTTGTGATCACATCTACAAATTCAGAGTTGAATTGGGGTATTATCAATTAATAATTATTTAGCAAGAATCAACGGCCTAAAAAAGGTTTTGACTAGGGCACTAGCACCCTTGTCCAACCTATTTTGGCCCCAATTCAAATATGTCAATTTGGAATTTTAATATTTATAAATTTGAGTTCAATTGTCGGCTATTGGTAATCATTTTGTGAGAAATTAAATAATTACATGTAAGTACAACCATTTTTCACTATTTCAAATCCTAAGGAAATCGAGATCATAATTGAGAGTCAAGAGTAGAATTAACAAGATTATTGCGACATTATTTCAGTCAAGTATCATGTTAGCAATGCATCAAGTTTTCATGCGAGTTTGTTTATGTTTCATGTCAATTTTCTTTATGAGTACAAACTTGCATGAATTAAAAATAAAGCATCTAATTATCGTTGAAGGTTATGAGTAAAATGACTTAATTCCATCAAGGAATGTAGATTTAATTGGTATGTTGCAACAAATATCAATTTGTCACTTTTTAATCCATTTTCCTCTGCCCAACCAAGGTTAAGCACTCTTCTACATCATCATAGCTATTATGGAGGTATAAATACCAAAATGGAGTTTGACTTAGGCAATATCCTATATGGAACAACCATTTCCCCTCTTCCTTATGTACAAGTTATAGATCTAAAGTGAATTTGGAAAATGATTGAAGACCTAATTGCTCATTCAGGAATTGATGCCTTACAAGTCAAAGTATTAGGAAAAGTGGAATTTATTAGAGTTAAGGTATGCCCCCTCGAGAAAATTGAAATTTTTTTAAAAATTCTAGAAAAATCAGGAAATATTCTCGATATGTCAATTTGATAGTCAGAAATGCTATGGAGTTGATGTAATTGAATTTGGAGTTGATACAGAGGAGTACGGGTCATTTGAATTTGAAAGATTATGTGGCCAATAGACTAGGGTTGAAAAAATTCCATTCAAACCATACCTATAAATAGGAATTAGGGCTAAACCCAATTCATTTGTACCCGAAGGTGTTAGAAAAAGAGGAGATTTGCTCTGACTAGCTGACGCAAATGGCACCTATTCCATACGATGCGCATCGTGGTTATTGGATCTGGACTTTCAGGAGGCCAGCCGATGTAGGACCACCGGTATGTACCCAAAAATGAGCTCTTCAAAGTTATTTTTGCACGTAGTTTTAGGTGTTTGAAAAGTAATTAAGCAAATATGATGCATCGTGAACGACGCATATGCCATTGTATTCGCTGTATTTGACTATGAAATGACGCATGTGCTAAAACACGCTTGGGTTTTATTTAGGCATTTAAGGGATTCATCGCATTTGAAGTATAATGCACTACATGTGTAGTTATGCAATGCATTTGCATTAGGAATAGACGCATGTGGGGTTGTGAACCACATATGCATGTGTGAAACACATATGTTGTAGTTAGGTGGGTTGATGAAACTGCACCGCATTTGTTAAAAATGCACCGCATGTGGTTTAGTGAACCGGATGTGCAATATTTTGACAGGGGTTGTGGAAAATATGCGGTGCATATGTAATATGCATCGCATGTGAGGCTCTGTGCAACGTATTTTAAAAAATGCACCGCATTTGTTAAAGTGAGCCACATCTGACTGGTAAAATTTTTGAATTTTTTTTTCTAAGGAAAACTTGAAAATTCTTGACATCATGGTTTAAATGCAGGTGGTCCTAGATCCTATTTATATGTGGGAGTCATGACCAGATACATTCGATCTCAGAGATCATTTGACTACTGCAAAGATTCAGCTTCTATGGAAACTAGGTCTACGCCATTGTTTCTCGATGCCCACTATTCGGGCGAACAGGGGCATGTTGACGGCACTATGCGAGCGATGGCATTCAGAGACATCATCATTTCATTTATCGACTGGGGAGGCCGTTGTCACATTAGAGGATGTGTACAGGATTTTGAGACTGCCTATTACAGGAGAGCGGGTCATGTATGATACCCAGTGAGGATTGACCGAGTTGGTGAGGTTTTATTAGGTAGATGACATCAGTAGGCTTGACATCGAGCACTATGAGATTAGATGGCCAGTATTAGCAGATAGATACGATCAGATTGACTGTATTTTATGTACATTGATTGGGGGGATACTTCTTCCAAATATATAGGGTCATGGATTTCCAGTGGGATGGGGAGCTATGTTGGTTGGAATGTTAGAGAGTGAGACGAGATATGCATGGGGTCGATGTCTGCTCGGGATGTTATACTTCCATTTATATGACATTTCTTACAGAGATGCATAGTCATTGAGCTATGGGACTACACTGCTAATGGTATGGGGTTGGGAGAGGATAGTTGTTTTTCATCCTCCAATTACAATAGAGAGACTAGAGAGATACTCCAATGTGTTCTGATATATAGGACACATCATGCAGACACATGTGGGAGACACTGGGTTTTGGAGACATGCACTAGATATTCTTGATCAGTTTACATGGATTGTGAGGAGTGGGTGGATGAGGAGGTACATCTGGTATTCTGCAGATAGACACAGTATCTCATTGGGAGGATTGTTTCTAGTGTACACATCATTGAGTGACACTTGCCAGACAGAGTTCTGAGACAGTTCGGCGAGGTTCAAGATGAGCCTCGGAGTAGAGCAGAGTTTGCTCGGTCATCCAGAGAGGTTCTGTATTGGGGACCTATGATACCAGTAGCTACAATTGAGGTAGAGATATAGGCATTACAACTAGTAGAGTGGGGTTGGAGAGATGGATTAGTAGACCCAGGTACTACAGCGGCATACGACACATGGTGGGTTGAGCATCGGCCTGTTCCTTATATAGATCTAGATCAGTCAACACCTATTGAGAGACGAGGGACATGACCTAGAGGATAACGGAGAGGTGGAGGTGCTAGAGTGGGGAGAGTTGGTGGGAGAGACGGTGATGGTAGAGGTGGCAGATGAGGTCGGAGAGGACAGAGAGGTGGTCAGGTAGGTGCAATATCACCTATCCGTGAGGCAGCACCAGAGGATGTACTGATGGTAGACATCGAAGGGAGAGTGGATGTACAGGCTGGGGGTGAGAATGTTGCAACAAAGGTAGTGGTTGAGGATCGTGCAGAGGTGGATGTTGTAGAGGATTTAGATGTGGACATGGCTATAGACCCTCTGGGTGTATTGGCAGGATATGGAGAGAATGATGTAGAGGATGATATTGAGGATGGCATTGAGGAGGATGCACCGATGTTGGAGCAGGAGAGAGAGCTCAGAGATCGGATTGTGGAGGGGAGGTGGGAGGAGGATAATCCTAGGGATGGTGAGAGGGAGGCTTTGGAGGATAGAATCAGACTTATGATGATAGAGTTTGAGGCGATGAGGCTAGAGAGAGACAATGCCTACACAGAGAGGGACAGTGCTCGTACAAAGAGGGATAGTGCACTTATGGAGACAGATCAAGCGATAGCGCAGAGACATGACATAGAGCAATAGTTCACAAAGGTTAGATGCCTTTGTAGTGGGTCCTCATCTGATGGCATGGTACGAGAGTTGGTCAGATTGGTGGAGAGAGCTATGTACTACAGGGATTTATATGAGGAAGCAATGCCAGTAGAGAGACGAGCTCCTACATTTTCAGAGGTGCGCAATCAGAGCATGGGTCATACTAGGAGTCAGAGGACACAGAGTACTGAGGGGGTGGTAGGACCATCGAGGGCAGGTCCATATGAGAGGCCTTCCACCTCATAGAGAGCACCTTTGAGTCTTTTTCCACCACCTTCACCATGTGACAGTAGGGGTAGCGAGACACGATGACAGGGTCATTATACATGTAGACATTATATTTTGATCAGAGAGCTTGCGAGCTCATGTTTTATTTATGGTTACATTCAGACATTGTACTATGACACACTATTTTTGAGCGATATATATATGATTTTGGTGGCTTCTACATGATATGCAATTCTATTTTATGGATGATGCATTATTTCTATATGATTATATTTCCTAAATGATGTATATACATGTGTTATGAATGTATGTTTCTATATGTTATGAGTTATGCATTTAATGATGTTATGGATGTCTTACATTACTTATGATACTGAATGCAATGATCTATATGATGCTTATTTATATGTGATGGTAATATATACATGCAATGTTTACATTATGTATGTTATGATGATGAAATGCCTATTATGTCATGATGTGAAATGCAATGCAACTATTTGAAATGCTAATGGAATGTATGAAAATGAAAATAACCTAATGTTTTTATTATGTCACAGGACTTTATCATTATGCCAAAGAAGAGAAATGCTATAATGAAATGAATTCAGAATGTTAGTAAGAAACAATTGAGGTTGATTGATTGATAAAAAGGTATAATGAAGGTTGATCAATTGAGAAAAAGACATAATCTTTGATATATAGCCAAATACGCTATGCTTTCTTGTTATCATCATTGGGTGGGACATGACACAGATGGATAGTACACACTATGATATGAGATAGATCATAGTGTACAAAGTCATCCATCTGCAAAAAATAGAAAGTCACAAACAAGGAGTGTCTCAACTCATACTAAGGACAGTATTGCCCCAGTCATTTTGTCGAGACAAACCACAAACATCAGACAAATAAAAGACGGGTCATGAGACATGATTGCTCCTCTAAATCCTTGATAGGACATCCTTGAGGAAATTAGTAAAATGACTCAAAAACCAATGTTTAAAAAGATAGTTGATAGACAACAGTCAAAGAAAAAGAGTCTCGAGACATCGTTGCTTCTCTAAATCCTTCAAGGGACATCCTCGAGAAAGCTAGTAACCGGACTAATTCACAAATCGATAGAAAGATAAGACAAAATAAGATATAAAGTCATAAAGCCAAATAAATGTATTCGCCAAAACTTGATCTTGTGGGATTGTTTCGATGTTTGATGTTTGACAATGCGTAATGTGAGAGAATGACACATATCGCATAAGACGTTGAGTCTGGTTTCGACCTGGTGACTTTTGTATAAGGCATGACAAAGCTTGGTTTCAGAAAGACATGTGCCGTATAAGATGTTGGAGCCTGATGACGTTGAAGTGACAAGCTACATGAGACTATGACAATTTGATGACATCTTTTGACAAGAAAGACATATCTTGTGTAAGACATAGGTTGATCGCTTTGACAATGTGTTTGATATTGACTTGATGATAGTTTGAGATGTTGCCTTGTTGATGCATGACTTGTTTTGATTCTTTAACTGAGAAAAAGTGTGTGTATGTGGAAATTGTATGACATGAGATGATACGTTAAACTATGATATGCAACTTGTGTGAGAGTGATTGTGACTGAACCCTATTGGACTGACCTAGTGTGGTCTCGGGAGCTCATCAATTGATTAGCCTTACCTACATTGTATACGTAGAGCCTTATAGTTCAACACAACCAATGAATTTGAATATACAAAGCGTCATGATTTTGATGTGTGTGATATATGACAAACCTAGACTGATAGACCTAATGCCTCGAGGGCACATCGATTGATGGCCTTGCCTACATCCCAGTCATAGAGGCAACGTAGTTCAACTATGACTGACTAAACATGACCGACTTGACTCTTGTTTTTGGTATTTTTTGACATGTTTTTATTTTTTTGGATTTTTGAAGTTTTCTAATGTTTTTGGGATTTTTCAAGACATTTTCGATGGTGTGACATTATGTACAAGGTGTTAGGGCATAGAACAAGGATTTTCCCCCAATTAGGAATAAGATTAGGAAAATGGAGTGGATAATGTGACAGAATGGATGTTAGATGCCAATCATTCCAAGTTATGGATAAGACAACTATTTATTATGAGAGATGGTGAAAAAGTGTGATTAGAATGATGGTAGATGGAGGAGTGAGCTTGACTACACATGGTGCCTATTTGCTAGGTTTTCACCATGGTACTTATCCATAGCACCACTGAAGCGGTTTTCACTATTGGACGAATTTATTTCTCTTTAATTTTTTTATTTTCTCAATTTTTTTGGTGTTACAAAGACGCCTTTTTGCCAGGTTTTCATCAAGGTAACCATTTTTTTTTCTTTTTTCATTTTTTTGTATTTTTCTAGATTAAGACACGGATTCTCAGAAACTAAGCATAAAACCTCTTTAGATGCAAACTGTTGATAGGTGACAAAAGCGGCTCTCCTTCGGAAGTAGAGAGTTGGTATGCTTCTGGCCCAAAAGCTTCTGTGACAATATAAGGCCCCAACTAGTTAGGTTCAAACTTACCTGGTTTCTCTCGTTCTGGTTGGTTCTTAGGATTCTCCATTAATACCAAGTCACCAATGTCAAAGTGTCGATTGAGAACCTTCCTATTGTAGCTATGACGAAGATGATTCTGATATGCTTGCAAATGATCTAATGCTTTCTGTCTTCGCTCATCCAGAAATTCTAACTCTTGTAACCTAGAGACACGATACTCTTCATTGTCAATATGACCCTTCAAGGATACCCTAAGAGAAGGTATTTCAACCTCGATAGGTAAGATAGCTTTGGACCCGAATATGAGGGAATATGGAGTGGCGCTGGTGGGAGTACGGATGCTTGTGCGATAAGCCCATAAGGTAGGGTTAAGCTATAGGTTCCAGTCATGATCAATGTCATTGACAGTCTTCTTAAGGATTCTAACAATGGTCTTATTAGATGCCTCGGCTGGGCCATTACCTTGTGGGTAATATGAGGTGGAGAAATGGTGTTTGATGTGGAATTCCTCACATAAATAGTGTTCTTCTTGGTTCTTGAATGGATGACCATTGTCTATGATTATGGATTGTGGTACACCATACCGACAAATGATATAGTTTAGGATAAACTTAGATATTTGTGTGCCGGTGATGTAGGTCATGGGAATAACTTTGATCCATTTGGTGAAGTATTCGGTGGTGGTGATGATGAATTTATGGCCGTTGGATGATGGAGGGTGTATCTTACCTATGAGGTCAAGTCCCCATTGGGCGAAGAGCCATGTTGAAGTAATTGGACGAAGAACCTATGCTGGTGCTCTTATCAAGTCTCCATGTATTTGACATTGTCTACATTTCTTTACAAAGACGTATGAGTCTTTCTTCATTGTAGGCCAATAGTAACCTAGTCTCATAATCTTATGGGCTAGAGTAGGACCACTCGAATGAGATCCGCATATACCCTAGTGTACCGCTCACAAAGTTGTTTGTGCTTCTTCAGCATTGAGGCATCTCATTAGGGCGTTAGCTAAGGTACGTCTATACAGGGTGTCTCTGATGATGGTGTACTTGGCTGACTTTCGGATGAAGGTTCGACGTTGGTTATTAGATAAGTCTTGGGGTAAGGTTTGTTCAGTGAGATAGTCGAATATGTCTTTATACCAAGGAGACGTAGGACCAACAATGGTACACACTATCGCAGTATCGGGGACATCATATGCGGGGACCAATAGCTGTTCAACCAGAAACTCGAACTTAGGCACATTACTCAGAATATCCAACAAAAAAGCCATGGTTGCCATAGCATCTGCAGCTCTATTCTGGACACGTGGTATTTATTGAAAAGTTATGTCATTGAAATACTGCTTGAAACTATCAACCATTCTCTTGTAAGGTGCAAGATTCTCATCCTTAGTCTTGTAATCATCATTTACCTATCGGATTACCAGTTGAGAGTCACCAAAAACATGTAGGCTCTTAATTTTCCACTGAGCTGCCATTTTTAACCCTGTCACTAAAGCTTCATATTCTTCTATATTGTTGATACAAGGGAAAGCAATCTTGAATGATTTGGGAATGGTATCACCTTGGGGTGTAACAAATAAGATACCAGCTCGTGAAGCATGATTTGTATGTGACCCATCAAAGAACAATTTCCATTCGGTTTTAATGTCAATGTTAAAGAGAAATTCATCAAGAAAGTCTGCCACTAATGGATGGTTTTCCTTCATAGGTGCATCAGCTAACTGATCTACAATCACCTATCCTTTTATAGCCTTCCTCTTGACATATTAAATGTCATACTCGCTAAGTATCATAACCCATTTAGCCAATCGGCCTGTTAAAGCTGCCTTACTTAGGAGGTATTTAAGTGGATCAATCTTTGCAATTAACATTGTTTGTCGATTGAGCATATAATGCTGAAGTTTTTGGGTAGCAAAGACTACCGCAAGATAGGAACGTTCTATGTTGTTGTAATTCAGTTCATAGCCCACTAAGGTATGACTAATGTAATAGACTTCTCTCTCATGACCTTGATCATCATGTTGTGCGAGAAGAGCTCCTAATACCGATTGAGTTGATGAAATGTATAATATCAATGGTTTTCCCTCTATAGGTGGCGTTAAGACTGGTGGAGTAAGCAAATATTCCTTGATTTACTGGAAGGCTTCCTGACATTTAGGTGTCCACACAAATGGTACTCCTTTCTTGAGTAGATGTTGAAATGGATGTATTTTATCTGCTAGTTGTACTATGAAATGCCTAATGGAATGTAATCTCCCCTATAGGGTTCTAAGTTGAACAATGCTAATTGGAGGAGGAATCTCTATGATAGCTCTTACTTTCTTTGGATCTACTTCAATGCCTCGTCAAGAGATGATATACCCTAATAGTTTCCCTGATTTCACTCCAAAGACACACTTCTTCGGATTTAACCTGACATTGTAATTCTCTAGCCTCTGGAATACCTTGTCTAAGACCTTCAAGTGATCTTCCCTTGTTTCTGATTTAGCTATAATGTCATCTACATAATCTTCCATGAGAGTATGTACAAATTCATGGAAAATCGTAGTCATTTCCCGTTGGTAGGTAGCTCCTGCATTCTTAAGGCCAAACGACATAACATTCCAATAGTATGTGCCCCATGGACACGTGAAAGCTGTCTTGTGTTGGTCTTCAGCTACTATTTTAATCTGGTTATATCTAGAGAAACCATCCATGAGGGATAGCATCTCATATCCTACTGTCAG
This sequence comes from Sequoiadendron giganteum, assembly GCA_007115665.2. Classification (NCBI taxonomy): domain Eukaryota; kingdom Viridiplantae; phylum Streptophyta; class Pinopsida; order Cupressales; family Cupressaceae; genus Sequoiadendron; species Sequoiadendron giganteum. The sequence goes on along the minus strand of CM021109.1, from coordinate 236,133,518 downwards.
ATCTACTATCATGTCGATGTTCGGAAAAGGAAAGTCATCCTTGGGACATGCCTTATTGATGTCTCTAAAGTGTGTACAAATGCGAATGCCCCCAGTTGGTTTAGTCACTAGTACAAGATTTGATATCCAATATGCATAGTCAATTGTCCTTATGAATCCTACATCCAAGAGTTTCTTAAGTTCTACCTCGACCAACAGAGCAATTTGTGGATGCATTTTCCTTAACTTCTATTTGACTGGCTTAATACTTGGTTGTAGTGGTAAATGGTGTAATATTAGTTCTCGATCAAGCCCAGGCATGTCAGCATATGACCATGCAAATTTTATTTGTCTCTTTGTGAGAAGTCCTTAAACTCAGGTTTTTCTGTCTTTGTTAAAGAAGCTACAAAATATACCTTCCAAGGATTCTCTTCTGTACCTATGTTGACTTCAATAGATTCTTCTACTAACATTAGTGACTTTTCCTGCTCAATGGGGAGAATATTTAAACCTCTATCCTTGGGTGCCTTTGAGAGGTTTTCGCCCTTGGATCCATCCTTTATTTTTACTTTTTCTTCATCCAAAGGTGCCTTTTAGTTTTCACCTAGGGACTCATCATTGTCTTTTTTCTTTTTATTCTCATTTTTGCGACTAGAGGTGTAAATAGACTCCCCAAAGTATGCTTTGTCATCCAAGTCCATGGTGAAACCAGCTTTATGATCCCCTCATGGTATGCCTTCTCTATGTCCCATGAACTCAGCAATTGCTTTGTCGTTCTCAAATGTATCTATGATAGGTGTACCTTGTTGATCCTAGTTGATAAATTCGGGATATATAAGGCGCATGTCATCATCGAAGTTTTTAAAGGTAGCTGTTGTCAAGGTGAATATGGAATGGTTGACATGGTCATAGAAGTTTTGGACTAACTCCTTGTTTTTCTTCCTAGGGGTAGGTATACTCTGATGTGGGACTATAGTAAGGGCTAAGTCGTCAGAAGATGGTTTTTCAGGCACCCAAGATGCATGATCAAGGGTTTCCCAATAGTAGTTCTCTTGCCATTCTTCTTTGGACAAGTGTTTCCTAGAACGAGGACTATGTGGTTTTGGTACAGGTTTCACGTTTAGGTCCAATTCTCCAAATAGAGCATCTATGTTCATGGTACTGGTAGATGAAATGGAATCCCATTCATCATCACTTGAGTAAGGGGATTCATCATAAATTAGAGGTTTGTCGTAAACTGGGGGAAGTGGTTCATGAGATATCTCGATGTCTATGTAATCACTCACTTCCTCTTGAAACGGTGACGAAGTACTAGGAAACCCAATTCTAAGAGGTTGACACCCTAGCCCTAAGTATTTCGGTCGTGGGTGGATAGTGATTAGTTTCGTCCTTCCATTCTGATATAGTCCTAACCCACTGTTTCCATCATAGCCTTCATTTTGTATTATCTTAAATCCTTTTCCATACTGGTCCTTAGCTATTTGAATAGATGGGGAGGGGTATTCATGTTCTTCTTGATACAACCAGGAATCACCTTGATCCACAATTTCGTCACTTAACTCTCCCCATTTGGTCAATGTCATTGTAGGGGGAGCATGAAATGTGACCACTGACTATCTTCTATCTTCCATGGGTAGGCCATATGCCTTAGGTGGAATCAGTTGACTGATACAATATGATGCCTTTATATTATATTTGCCATAGCCCTTGTCTTGGATCTCAAGTTTAGGAGTGGATGATGGAGGTTTGAATGAAATGGACTTAGTGAGATGTGATGGGTTAACATATAGGGATAAAGTGGATGATGAAACTTCTTGGTTAAATGGTACTTGTCGTTGTGGAATATCCCTTAGGCTTGTACAATAATGAAAAGGATCTGGATCACCATCAATTGTGATCTCTGTGCCATTATAGGGGAACTTAAGACATTGGTGATATGTTGAAGGTAAAACTTTCATTGCGTGTATCCAAGGTCTACCTATCAACAAGTTGTATGGAAGGGTGAGATCCAAGACTTGGAAGCTAGTGTTCATGATTGTTGGGCCAATTCTTATAGGGAGTGTGACAACTCCTTTGGACGATCTTTCTTCATCATTGTAAGCCTTGATGACTATACTCTTAGAGGTATCTACACAGTCTTCTGAGAATCCTAATGCCTTAACCAATTTTAGGGTAGACAAGTTCAAACCTGCTCCTCCGTCTACCAAGAATCATCGAACTTTGTTTTGATGGATTAAGACTTTAAGATGTAAGGGGTCATTATGATCAGACTTTTCAGCTGAGTAATCTTGTTGGGAAAATGTGGCATGATGCGAGTTGGTCAAATATCCCACCATTTCTTTGAAATGATTGACATTTAAGTTTGTAGGAATAGTTGTGTTCTATAGAGCTTTATCAAGAATGGCTCGATGCTCAAGTGATAAAGTCAACAATTCCAACATAGATATTTGCACGGGGGTTTTACTCAATTGATCAAGAAGGTTGTACTTAAACTTGGAAGCTTGCGTAGGTGGCTCAGAAGAAGAAGGTCCAGGAATAGTAATCTTAGTTTTGTGTCTATTCACATTACATCCTAGATGCTTCTTAATGGTGAAGGTATTGACATTCTCATTTGTGGCTCGAAGGTGATTTATGATCATTCCTTTACCATAGTCATAATTGGTATTGTTATAATTGACTGATGGATTATTCTTGGGTCCTGAACTGGAGGATTTTCCTTTTGTGTGGTCATGTAACAGGTCCATGAAGACCTTATGATCACTGTTCTTGGTATTTCTCTTCCCACCAACCTCTATAGTTCCATTTTCAACAAAGTCTTGTATAATATTCTTGAGTTGGTGACATTGTTGTAGGTTGTGTCCTTTCGTTCGATGATAGTCACAAAAAGAGTTATCATCCCACCATGAAGGTTTGAACTATCCAGGATCATACTCTCTTGGTTCCAAAGGTTTGATGAGATTATGTTTAATCAACTCTTTGAAAATTGTCTCGATTGGTTGTCCTAAAGGTGTAAATTCACGTGTAGGAAATCTTCGTTTTGGTCTTTGTTGTTGTGAAATTTGGACATAGTTGGTTGTTTGATCTGGACTATTCATCATGTCTTGATTGGAATTGTAACCTCTAAGTGTGATAACTGGTCCCGTATGTATGTTTTTAGCATCAACAATGCATTCATTTGTAACATTTTTGTTTCTAGACCAGAATTTGTTTCTATCGTTTGGTGCGTTTTAATGTTGGACAACCGGATTTTTGCCTAGTACCTTAATTTCTCCTTTGTCTATAAGGCCTTTCTCAAGGATGATTCCCTTTTGTACCAAGTCTGAGAATGAAGTAACAGTGTACCCTTAAGTCACTTCACAGTTTTGGGTTGATGTTTTCTAAGAATATCGTGACCTTTTGCTTTTCGGGTATTTCAACTGGACATTTGCTAGCTAGACTTCTCCATATCTGAAAGAAAGTGGTGAAAGTTTTGCCATCTTCTTGTATCGTGTGGCACAAGGTTGCTATTGTTACCTCATTGTCTATGTTAAAGGAAAAATGTTCGACAAAATTCTCAGCTAATTCACCCCAGGATTGTATACCATATGGTAATTTAGAAAACCATTCCAGTCCTATCCCGACAAGGGTTTGTGGAAATAGCCTCATCAAGTATGTGGGGTCATACGATATGTCCATGCATGTTGTTGAGAATTATCTAATGTGTTTTAAAGGATTCTTTCTCCCATTATACTTAGGAAAAACTAGTATAATGTATCCATGGGGGAAAGGTGTCATATACAATGCTTTGTTAAATGGACATGGACATAGGTCTTGCACTAAGATAGTTCATTTGCCTGACATAGACATGTTGTCCATTTGTTGTTGAAGAGTTTGCATTTGGTTTTGAAGGACATCTACCTGTGTCAAGGACATGTTGTTTGCATAGTTTGAATCAATGTAGGTCTTCTAATACACCATGTTCTATGATGGGTTGTGATTTGGCAAGGGAATATATCCTGTTAGAATGTTCTGATTCGGTATAGGGATATTCCTTGTCTGAATGGTTTGAATTGGTATAGGAATGATTCCTGTCTGAATGGTCTGATTTGGTATAGGAATGCTTCCTGACCGAAGGAGCTGATTTGGTATAGGAATGTTTCCTATTTGAATGATTTTATTTGGTATAGGAATGTTTCCTGTCTAAATGGGCTGAGTTGGTATAGGTATATTTCTGCCAACTTTGGATCTCTTACCAGTCGTGTTCGTGCCAAAGGGGTTGGAGGAAGTTGCCCCCATAGTAAATTGTAAACCTTGTGTTATGTTGAAAGGGTTTGTGTTTACAATTGATGATGTTTGATTTGGTATACCAGTTGGTATCGCTGCAGTAATTTGGGGAATAGAGACAGTTGACGTTGTAGTTTGCGTTGGTTGAGTAGACTATGTTTGCAAAGTATGAATATCAAATCCTGGTGGTAGTTTGGCACCTTCTGGTAGCAACTTTGTTAGGTAGCGTTGGGGATCATTTAGCAAACATTCATCCATAAAGGATGCAAATTCAGGATCTTGTACTACTGCGTCTATGTCTTCTATGTAAATCTTCCCATGTGTGTCTCTAGTGACATGTTTTTCAAGCAAAGGTCTGTGTGTGCGTTTACTTCCCGATGGTTGGTTTTTGAATGGATTGATGAATTCGTTGGGGTTTGTCATTGCTTTGTGTTTATTTTGAGACCTTGTTTTGACCATGAAAAGTTGTTCAAAAAGGGGTAATGCAGACTACATCTAAAAACTGATATGACCTATGTCTATGTTTTTGGATTTATTTTTTTGACAATAAATGATGTGCTAAAATGGTTTCTAAAAAGATGTATACTAAAATGACGTATGAGAGGACGGACAATATGCAAAATTTTGAGTGGACCAATGACGATAATGAGTCTAAGATGGGTATAACCTACCCCCTATGGAATAAATGCATGCAATTTTTTTTTTCTGACCAAGGAACCTGATTGTATGACAAGGATAGTTTGACAAGGTGAATTTTCCAAACTAGACTATTGAGCTGAAAAGATTCACTAAATGGGACCAATGTGACTAGGTTCAATGACTATGACAAACCAGAACATGAATGTTTGATGAGGAAAGTTATCTATTCTGTAATATGCAATTTCCTAGGAAGTATCTATATGCATGCAACTTAGGATGACTATGACTAGGATGTTTACTGTGACTAGGGTGTATATGAAACCTAATGATGCAAGGTTTTTGAGCAACATTTTAATAGTTTCTATCCAAGGCTGATCTTAAGAACCTAAAGCAAACAATGACAATGACGTTTCAGACTCAACTTGCGGTTTTTGATGTTTTATGTTGATAGGAAAATGCGGTTCACCTAACAGTTGCGGTTCAAATTTTGATAGATGCAGTTTTTCTGACAGTTGCAGTTTTTCCTCTAACAAATGTGGTTCACCAAGACACATGCGGTTCAAAAAACTGACATATGCGATTTGTATGCACACATGCGACTTAGAATGTAATAGTTGCGACTCGTGGTATGCAGACTGTGAATAATAAAAAATTTTATAGACACATGCGGTCTTTCCCCTAACATATGTGACTCTCTATGATAGATGCAGCATTTAAATTGACAATTGCAATTCAGTTTTTCTGACAGTTGAAATTTTCCTGAAAGTTGATTTTGATGACTTAGTTTGTTGATCAAGATTTTGATGAATACAACAGAAAACAAACACAACAATCTATGTATTTTCAGTTTTTGTGATGAAAGGACTGTTAAGACTCGAAAAACATTCACAACCTAGGCTTTTAGGACAATACTTGTTGAATTCTTACTTGGATTTCTCTAGCTACGCATATTTATGGTGAATGACTAGTAGCTTGACCCCACTGACTCCCCTCCACGGAACTCACTTATACAGGGTAGCCAAGCTACTGTATCTATGAAACTCCCATGGAATATATTTCATTTCCACACATAAACTATAAATAGGTAAGACGGCTTCACAGGGCCGACCCTACTGCGCCAACAAGTAGGTAGGATTTTGGTAACTCTACAACAAGGTGTTTAATAAGGGCATTCTTTTTGTGGGACAATATCCAACATCGGCGAGATTCCATTTCTGTCCATCTTGTCAGAATAGTGCACGTGATTCTTGGGCTTTCCCCAAGAATCCACTTTGATATACCGGCTGGAAGTCACTTGGCTTTAGCATGCTACTGGTCTGAGTCATCTTGGGGTGAGTACTTTTTCCCACCAAGACAGGCCCAAGTTCTAGAGTCAGTAACTGTTTCTCTTACACCCAGGATCGCATGACTGTGCAAGGGGAGAGGATACTTCGATTACTGAATCATAAGGGTGACAAATAGGTGCAAAGCGCCAAACAAAGAAGATAGTGGTTCTTTTTAATCCAAACGACAATTTTCTATATAGCAAACAGAAAGTTCTTTTTAACCCACACGATGATTATCTATCTACCAAAAAAAGCTTGCTTAAATAAATAAATTAACACAAAGGAATTAGGTCTTGCATGCAAATTTATCAATAGTTCAATGTTCTTCGACTTTCATCTTGCAGAAAATTGTTTTAGGTTTTTAATGGTCTTCTATGCTTCGTCCTAAAAACACTACATTTTTCCACCTTAACACAACTGAAACAAACATTAGCAAAAATCAAAACAACCTAAAAAGTAAAAACAAAAAAATATGGATGTATGGAAATGACCAAAAACCAAAAAAAAATATTACCAGGTAGATGTGGCTTTTGGAACCACGGATACGATTCGATGTTGATAGGCGGATGCGGTTCACAAATTTTGTTGACAGGTGAATGTGGTTCTTGACTTCTCAGATGCGGTTTGGGATGGTGGATGCATCACTATTTTTAGCAGATGTGGCTCATGGATATAGATGTGTCATTTCCCTGAACAGATGCGGTGCGCCGTACGAAAAACCTGCAAAAAAATATAAAATGGAAAAATGGAAAGACAAAAATATGTACGAATTTTGAAGCGTGTTCACATTGGGTTCACCAAATGTAAATCATAGATTTTCTACAAACTAGAATAACAATGTCAATCTTAATCTAAATAATAATCTAAAATCAAACAACAAAGAACGAGGAAATAAACATAATAAACTAAACGATTTAATGGAAAGCTCTCATCGAATATGCATTCACTCCTTCGAATTATCTTGATTGCTCTTCTCCATTTTTCCTTTTCCAGTATTTTTGCCCTCAGATTTTTGTGTTTGAATGCAAGCATAAATTCATCGAGTGTCTAAGAAAAATATCGAAGAATAGTCTCTTCTCAAAAGTGTATGATTTCAGGAGGAGGAATAATGATAACGACAGGCCATTTTATAGATTTTGGGTTTTCGAATGATTGGCTCAGATTGAAAGAGAGATCGACGGATGAGATTGATGAATGCTATGCGATATGAGTTCTATCTCAAATAGAACATGAGTTGGAACACGAGTTCAGGAAAGACTGAAGATAGAGACTAAGTTAGAATGTGAGTTAGAACACAAGTTCAGGATCTTAATCTTCGAAAATAGAAGAAATAGACTTTGAATGTTAAAGAAAAAGTTAGAACTTGAAGATGAGGAATTCGAATGCATAATTAAATTAATTAATTAAATAAAGATATTTAATTAATAAACGCATAGATGCATATGAGTTAGAACTAGTTAATCGACTAGTTGTGACGGAGAGTCTTCTCGCAGAGAGAAACATGTGTTGAATTCAGAGATAACCGGAGAACTAAAAATAGATCTCGAGTCAGAAGGTGAGTGACTGACTTAGATAACTGAATGATAGAGGAATGTGACATAAATAATTAAATAAATGAATTAAATGTTAATTGAATTCAACATTCAAAAATGAATTGACTTTAATTAAATAAATAAAGTTAATTTATTTAATTTGACTGTTTGAAAAGGATAATATAAATAATTAAATAATAAATATTTAATTATAGATAAAAGGGGTTTAAATGAATAATTAAATAAAGATATTTAATTATAGTTGAATAAGTATGATAAAGGGGTGACTAAATAATAAATTATTTAATTGATGGATAAAGGGGGAAGAATTAATTAGTTTGCAACATAATTAAATAAATATGATTTATTTAATTAATCAAGTTGAATAAAGATTAATAATGAATTAATGAATTAATTAAAAAGGGGTATTAATTAATAGAGGAAATATGTGTTAGAAAGGTTAATTAAATAATTAACATTGTTTAATCATGACCACGGACTATAGAAAATTATGTCGAATGTGTACTCATAGGCCTAGACCAATTTTCGGTATCTATAATTATCATATATTAAAAGGTGATTTAATTAGTGACATGTGTAATTATAATTGAGAAAATTTTAAATCTAAATGCAATAATCAAATTATTAATTTTATTTTAAATAATATATTTGTAAAGGCAAATATTGGATTTGTAAGTAATGTGTTTAATAGCGAAATTAATTGGTTTCTTTTAAAATGATTTAGTTGCGAGAACAAATAGTTATTTAATTTGAAATGATATTTTCTAAATGTTTGAAATAAATGTTTATTTTACATTAAATTAAAAACAATTAGAGAATGAGATATTTGGTGTTTATTTCATCTTTGTCTAATAGGGACGTTATTCAATTCAGATTTATTAAATGCAATAAAGTACCGTATGTGAATTAGGAAGTGGATTTAGGAAATCCGAAGTAGATTTAATTCCAATTAAATTGCTTGTTTAAATGTAATTCCTTCTGTTATTGCTTTGTGGGAAATTAATTAGAAAGGGTGTTAAGTCTTCTAGATAGGGTTTTAAATATGTGGGTTGTCATATTAGGTTGTCAACCTGTTTGGAATGGATGAAGAAAATGTTTATTTTATTATTATTTAAAAAACAATTATGGAATTAAATGTTTGGGTTAAATGTCTTCCTTTGTCTGAAAGAGGCGTTATTAAATTAGTTTCATTGCATCAATAAACTATTGAGTTATATTAAGGAAGTGGGTTTAATATATCCAAAATTAGCTATTTCCTCACAATTGCCTTATGTGATTATTTCCTTTGTGTTCATGTTTTGGGAAATGGGTTAAGTGTCTTTAATTTGTAAGTCTTCTAGAGGATCCTAGAGTTTGGGGGTTGTCATTTTGTGAGGTCAACCGTTTGATAATTCCCTTGGTTAGTGCTTGAGGTTATGCTAATGTTATTACTCGGTTTCGACGAACAGGAATGTTTTGTACCTCCTGTGGAAGGAGTGGATTATGTGATTTGTGACTCCTTGTAAGGAGTGGGTTTGATATGTTTGTTACTCCAATGTTGGAGTGAGTTTCTTTATATATTTCCTCCTAGAGTTGGAGTGGTGGTTTATCTATTTTATATGCACTTGGGCTCCCTTTGTAATTGGTTTGAATGTGTGTTGTCCAGTAGAAGAGTTACTTCTGTTAGGGGCTAGAGCCGTGAGAGGTAAACTGGGTGACCTTCGGAGGTAGTTTAGTCAAGTGATAACTAAAGAAATGTAATCCATGTTAGTAATGTTATGGTGTACTTGTAGTTGGTACTTGATTGTTATGTGTATGGTTTTCTTAACATACCTGATCTGTTATTTCTGGAAGCAATGTAACCATGTGAGAGTTGTACTTGAGTTGTACTTGTGATGTATTTGAGTTGTACTTATGTTGAACTTGAGTTGTACTTGTGTGGTACATGTGATTGGTTGTGTCAATTTGGTTCGGTTATGATTCAGCCTATGTCTAGAGGTAGTTGGTCTTGTCTAGGAATCCTTACTATCTCTTAGCACGGGGGGTGGGCCTTTGGGTTCCACTTGGTTGGGTGGCATGCACCTTACTCCATTGGGATTTCTTCTTGTTCGTGTTGATGAGGTTTCCAGTTGGAGAGCTCATGGGATCCAATTATCTTTATGCTTATTTTCATTTCGGTTGCTCTTGTAATTATTTACCCCTCTTTGTTATCGAGGTGGAAAGTTGTAATATGTAATATTGCTTATTGTATTTACCTCATTCGAGGAATGAGAGTTGTAATCTTATGGTATCTTTTACTTTTATGTTGTAATTTATCTGTATGCAATGTATGTGTTCTTGATTTCTTAAGTAATTAATTGTTGTGGTTTCTATTCTTTAATGTTGTTCGTGGGTTAATAAGTAATCTCAGTTTCATAACCTTAGAGGTTGTTGCAATGTGTAGTGAACTTGCATATTAATTATACTTAAACAAAAAAAAAAAATTAGTTCGTTTGAGTAGTTAATTGCAACTTCCTCGAGGGTTGCATGGTGGGGCGTTACAGTTAGTTTGTGTATATTTGTGTCTTTATTGTGTAAACATCATATTTTTAGTAGTGCATTGAACCTCATGTGTGTTTCTTCCTTTTTCCTTACATTTTTATACCATAGGATCTTGAGCCTAGGGGCTAGCACATCTTATAGAATTGATATCATCCTATCTCTTCAATGTCTAGATAAATGGACCCTTCTTGGATTATCCTTATTTTAGTGTGTGCATGAGAATAATTTTATACTCTCACTAAATTGAGTGCCAAATGTAGTGTCGTAAATTGTCACCCTTGACAATTTCACACTAGGTTTATCTCCCTTCTATGTGCTTGGACCCAGTTGTACTTATATTTACCCATTTTGTGATCATATCTACAAATTCAGAGTTGAATTGGGGTATTATCAATTAATAATTATTTAGCAAGAATCAACGGCCTAAAAAAGGTTTTGACTAGGGCACTAGCACCCTTGTCCAACCTATCTTGGCCCCAATTCAAATATGTCAGTTTGGAATTTTAATATTTATAAATTTGAGTTCAATTGTCGGCTATTGGTAATCATTTTGCAAGAAATTAAATAATTACATGTAAGTACAACCATTTTTCACTATTTCAAATCCTAAGGAAATTGAGATCATAATTGAGAGTCAAGAGTAGAATTAACAAGATTATTGCAACATTATTTTAGTCAAGTATCATGTTAGCAATGCATCAAGTTTTCATGCGAGTTTGTTTATGTTTCATGTCAATTTTCTTTATGAGTACAAACTTGCATGAATTCAAAATAGAGCATCTAATTATCCTTTAAGGTTATGATTACAATGACTTAATTCCATCAAGGAATGTAGATTTAATTGGTATGTTGCAACAATTATCAATTTGTCACTTTTTAATCCATTTTCCTCTACCCAACCAAGGGTAAGCACTCTTCTATATCATCATAGCTATTATGGAGGTATAAATACCAAAATGGAGTTTGACTTAGGCAATATCCTATATGGAACAACCATTTCCCCTCTTCCTTGTGTACAAGTTATAGATCTAAAGTGAATTTGGAAAAGGATTGAGGACCTAATTGCTCATTCAGGAATTGATGCCTTACAAGTCAAAGTATTAGGAAAAGTGGAATTTAATAGAGTTAGATGATGTTATAACACAAACTAAAAAAGGAAGATCCTAAAAGAAGAGACAAATTGAGATCTAAATTCTATTTATGAAGGTTTTCATTCTTAGGTCTAGGGTGCTAGTGCCCCTGTCCAACTAGATCAAGCCCAAAATTACATTCTAGGTTACTTTGTGTTTGCACTTCGCTACTCTATACTCTATTTCTAGTTTTCTATTATATGTTTTTCTAAAATCATAGTAGTTTGTTGAATTTTCATAGTTGACCTAGGTGCATATTTACATTATCAAATTAAGTCAATTAATCAAATATCAAATAATTCTCCAAAACAAAAGAAACAAAAACCATGATCCGCCATTTTGGCTCTTCCATTGAGGTTAGTAGCCAAGTGGGTGTTGTGATAATTTTAGGTTCCTTCCATTGTGATATAGGAGATGTGGTTTATACCATATATCCCCCTACCTACATCACAATATTAGAGTGGGTTCCTTCAGAAATAGCTTAATCGCTTGAAGGCAGGTTATGGAAGCACACATGGCTGAAGGATATAGATTTTCGTCGAATAGTGCACCACTATTTGATGGATCAAATTATGATTTTTGGAGAATAAGTATGTATAATTACTTGAATTCTCTAGGATATGCTATTTTGTGATCGATTGAAGTTGTTCATACTCATCTTAAAACCCTAATAATGAACCAAGCCAAAAAGAAGGAAAGCGATAACAATGCCAAAGAGAAGAATGCAATCTTGTGTGGATTATCCAAATCAGAGTTTCTGAAGATTATACATTAAAAATTGGCTAAGGACATGTGGGAGAAATTAAAAAATATTTATGAAGGAGATGAAAAAGTTAAGAATGCCAATCTTCAAAACCATATGATATAATTTGAGAGTTTAAAGATAAAGAATGAGGAAGATATTTTTATCTATTTACTTTGTGTTGATAAAATTGTCAATACCATACGTGGTCTTGGATAGATAGTTGAGGATAAAATAATTGTGCAAAAGGTTTTAAGATCTCTCCCCATGAGATTTGATGTGAAAGTTTTTTACATCAAAGAAATGAGGGATTTAGATGCTTTGAAGATGGATGAGTTGTATGGGATACTTACAGAGTATGAAATGAGTACAAAGAAGGAGAAGCCATCAAAATGGGAAGTTACCTTCAAAGAATCCAAGAAGATGAAGGAAAAAGGTTACAAATCAAGTAAAATTTTAATTCATGAAGATGATTATCACTTTATGAGGAAGCATATGAAAGGATATAATAAAAAAAAAGGTAAGTATACCCAAGTTAAATGTTTCAATTATGGTAATTTAGACCATTTTTATTCTAAATGTCCTTCGGATGAGAGTGAGAGTAGTGAAGAGGAAGAAAAATAAAACAAAAATAATATAAGGAAACATCACTATAACAAGAAAAGGAGCACATGAGGAAAGTATGAAAAGAACTTTCAACAATATAAGAAGTCTTTACATCCAAGAAACAAGTAGCTCATCCAAAGAAACTAGTGGAAGCCTCTCTGATTGGGATAAAGAAGAAATAATCTTCATGGAGATAGAAGCTAAGGATGGTGAAGACAAAAGAAAAGAAGAAGGATATTTAAAGGAAGAAAATAATGAAGGTGATGAAGAAGAGAAGCTTGAGAAAGAAATCCAATTTTCTTATCATAAGATTGACAAGCTCAAGAAGAGAAATTTGAGGCTAAAGTCACTAGTCAAAGAAGATAGTGAAACTAAGGTGAAATCATCTCAAAGTATTGAATAATTATAAAATATGACCATGGACCTAAAGATTCAAGGAGGAAAAAAAATTGAAGAAGTTATAAGAGATTAGCTAAAGGTAAAGGAATTGGAGTGTGAGAAATTGGAGCATGAAGTTGTTTCCTTGAGGGATTTGGAGAAATTGAATGATCAATTAAATAAAAGCATGAAGTTTTAAAAGAGCTCTAAAATTTTGGAGGACGTTATCAACTCATAAAGATTTCCTTTCATTAATACCAACCTTGGCTTTTAAGAAAAATAGAATATCATCGAAGAAGGCTCAAGCTCTAAGACTACAAAGTTACCAAATAAGACAAATTAAGAGAAGTCAAAAGGGTATGCAAATGTGCTCAAAATCTCCATCAATGGTGATAGTTCCAAGAAGAGAGAAAGTAATATTACTCAAAAACTAGTATCCCTCACAAAGGAAACAATGAAGATTTCAAAATACCATTTCCTCAAAGGAAAGCACAAATGAACAGGTTTTAACATTCCTTTTATGGTTATTATTTCTTTTGTAATAAATTTGGTCATAAAGTGGTGGATTGTAGAGTTTGGAAGGAGGTACTTGGGTTTCTTAAATAGAAACTATAATCCACCTGCACCTTTAATGAACCACACCATTATGTTCTACAAATGTAACAATTTTTGTCATACAACACATTCCTGTAGAAGTGATTTTATATACCTCCAAAACAAAACAAGGAGGATTTTCATGACAAGCCAAAAGAGGAATCTATGAAATTTTGGAATAAGTGGAAGAAGAGGCAAGAACATGAAATGAATGGGAAATCCATACTAGTACAAGCAACCTTTCATGTGCAAAATTGTAATGTGACTTTTTCCCCAAAAGAAGAGAAACCTATGAAATAACCCTTTAAAATTAAAAGGGAGATGGAAAATAAAGGAAATTATGATCCTTTGGTTAAAAGAGAGATTAATAAAGAATATGTATAAAAAAGGAGAATAATTATTTATTTAAATAATTATTAAAAGGAAACCTTTTGTGAAAGGGTGTGATGGTTTGGAAACCACCACCAAAAAAGATATATAAATCATTCATGCGTGATATGGAACAAACATTGAAGGATGGAGAACATTCAAGGAGAGAAGAGAAAAAGGAAAGAGGAACAAAAAATGGAAGAAAGGAATGAAGGTTAGGGTTATGGGTGGGCATTTACAAATTTGAAGAAGGGGCACACAGTGTGTGTCCAACTCGGGGTACAACATACAACCGAGAGTGTCTTGGCCAAGGTTGTGTTTATGCCATGAAGGCATGTTGGTTCTATGCAGGAACCAATTCCTCTAGGGGTGTTTGTGCCAAGAAAAGCCTAGACTTGTAACCATTCCTCTAAGCATGAGATAGCAGCATTTCCATGACTTTAAGATAAGTATTGAGAACCATTGATTCAATTACATTGGGAACATTATTTATATGATTTTGATGTTTATATGATTAATATATATGTTGTGGTGTTATTCCATTCATTATGTTAATTATATAATTGTCCCATGTTTGTAATTTACATTAATTATTCACATTTATTTTGATAACATTTCATGTTTTAAACATTAATATTTCCTATATTAAATTTGCTACTAATACTTAATAACCATAAGAGGAAAAGTGACATCAATTTGGTATTAGAGCCTAATGATCAACCCTTAATAATTATTAAATTTTCTTTATTTGTATAAATTTTATGATCCTTATGTATGCCTAACATTATATAATTTCCCTAATCTTTGAGTCATAAGACTTGATTCTATAAGACCCTTATGCCAATTTTGTTTCTATGTTTGTTCACTAGTATTTTTGAAAATCCTACATCATAAGTGTGTTCATATCCATATTTAAAATCTTGTCTAGAGTTAATATTGTCTTAAGAAAATTGTTATTTATACTTGGGCTCATCCTAAGGTACCATATCCATAGAAAATCAATAAAGCCTACTCTATGTGATTTCAACCAAGATATTGATCTACAAAGTTATTCTTATGGCCCACTTGAACATTAGATATTTCATGATCGAGACTCTAAGAAATTTTACTCCATAGCATAGGTTCTTTTGTTTTAGATCTTAGTGATGAATTTCCAATAGTGATGAAGTAATTATATATACCAATTCTTTGGGTTTTGGAGTTGTTGTGTACCCATGAAATATTTCTTATCCTAGTTCCTATATAGTATAATATAATGTATTTAACAACACTATTGATCAAAATTAATACTATATATGCTTTTCACTTTTCAAATGAGTAACACAAACTTCTATTCAATTATTATAGCTTATATGTCTCGTAGAGGCCATGGTTGAGCCATTCTTAAATAAGTGTCATTGAGAATTACTTCAATATATTGTCCATAATAGATTACTAGAATTTAATTTAGTTTACTTTAATTTCTTAGAAAATTTGACAAAGACCTACATGTACATTTAGATCTAATACAATCATTAATTTAAGTTAATATGAATCCTTAGATCACCTATGAAATTTAGTTTTAATTTTATAATGGTTGATGTCCAAACCTTTGAAAAATTGGTATATAGTTATAGGCCACTAGGAAACCCATCACGTATCTAAGGGTTGCCAACTCTTGCAGTACTGATCATGTTTCCTCAAGATAACACTTGATCGTGATTTTCAACATTGAGATATGCGCAATTTAATTTTTTTTATGAGGAAACACATATTTTAGTTGATTTCTAGAATCAAATATGTGATGTGAGTGAGAAAGGAATGAATCTCAACACCATATGGAAACATACTCTAATGGATGTCACCATATGTTTTGCATACAATACACCATCAAAGCCTTGCCAATACTGAAATAAGACTTGGGAGTTAAAGCACATTCAAATGATAATGATATATACAATTTGCATATGACCTTTAGAGATTTAGTAATGAATTTTATATCTTACAATTGTAAGATGAGTCTTTCTCAATTCTTACCAAACATGGAATTACCCTCTTCATGCACACCGTATTTTTCCTCCTTCATTCGTTGTCTATTCATGCCCATGGAAATAGATATCCAAACGACCACACCTTTCCATCACCAACGACTGTAAGATTTAATTAAAACAATTTTTTTTAATAAATTTTGTGTAGCATTATTAGCTTGCACAATCATTTTAGTTAGTAATAATATTTTGAAACTGAGAAACCAAATATTATATAAATGTCTTCTTGAGGAGGAAATTTGTTACAATATAGGTTGTAGGATTTTAATATGGTTGCTCACTTAGAGGTTTTCATAGAAAGGTTGATTCATTTAATATATATGAGCCATCTTACCATCCAAGCAAACATTGTATTCCCTTTATTTCTAAACCAACTTTATGCCTGAAAGTAGAGGTATATCTTCCATAAATTTTGGGTAATGTAGCATACAACTTACCAAAGAATAAGAAAATATTAGAGCTTGAGGATGTGAAAGCCACAATTATATTTGTCATCAGAGATGGTAATGCACTAAACACATCCACTGGTATATATGGTTGATCATGCTCTTGAGTTCCAATTCAAGTTGCATTAGAATTAGATGTAAATTTTCTAGAATGATGGAAAAGGTTGGTGGTGGTTATTGTAACCATTCGATGAGGATTTAATTTAATGTTGGTTTCTATAGTTTACTCATGAACTCAATCTGGGTAAGTTCCATAAGGGAATATGTAAGAAAAATAGTTAAAAAAGAAAATATATTAAATGAATACAATAGAATGGACATGGGTCTTGTGACTATTCCTATGTTAGATTCAAGGGTCCTTAGAAATAAAAGTGTGAGTTTCAATGGATCTATATTGGATGGAATTTAAGGACTTGCACCAAATATTTAAGAGTTAGAGCTTGGATTGTATATTTGAGCCTAATGATTAGGAGCAATGGATCCACATGGATTGCAAAGTGACATCATTTTTCTGTATTTATCTTGGATTACCAGGTCTAAGTATTGCTAAGAATATATAAGACTAGATAAATCTATATTTAGATAAGTCTTAACAATTCATAATGGACTTAGTTGGGAGTTGAGATGATGTTTTTTTATGTAAACTTCCAAAGTACTCATGAAAAGGTTGACACATTCTGAATTCTCAAAGCCCATAAGACCATTAGATCTCTTAGGAATGTTATTGAGCTTTCACATTAAAGTTATGGTGTCACTCATTCCAAAAGGGGATTCTTAAGCAAAGAATGAATGGTATCTTTTAATTATGAAATAGTGTATTTTAATTGTGAAACAATAATCTTTAATATTATTGAGAGAAAAGAGTAATTTGAAGTTAGAAGATGAATCTAATATTGTGAGGTGATTGTATAATTGTTTATGGAGGTTGTAATAAAACCTATGATGCAAAATATTGTTGTAAGGAGATATGGATATTGATCTCTTTTTCTCTTTTAAGAGTGGTAAATAATACTTGATTATTTTAACCTTGATTCCTTTAGGAGATATATCTAATAATGTGATAAAAAAAAATTGAAGTTACTAACTATGTGGTAGGTGATGGGAACACCCTAGATTTAACCATCCAATGATAGTTCAAAAATTAGAAAATAAAACATGTAAGTTTTAAAAATAGGAATTAGTAAAAGTAGACCAATTTGATTAGTTAATATTTTTAGGAGAACCATTTGACCCTAATTTCCACATTGTTAAAGTTGTCATCTTGTAGTGTGGAAAAATGTATCCCTTTTATATTTTCACACTTGGAATTGATATTAAAATGAACTTAATTATGCCTTATTTAGTGTTGCAATATGTGTTTTACATATTCACATTAAGTTTAGGGTCCTATTAATTAAAATGGAATTAATTGTGCCTTATTTTTAGAGTTGTAAAGTGTACCTCTTTACACTTTCGCACTTATTTAGGGATCCCTTAATTAATTGAGGTTAATTTTCCTTAATTTACCCCTTTAATTCAAATCCAAACCTAATTAATCACATTTTCTGAAGAGGAAACCCGAAATTCATTAATACCTAAACATAACAGTTTTCATTAAGAAATGTGTGTCCTAGGTGAGTGACCTAGGACCCATTCACCCATAGGCGAATGGGTCCTCACTTAGACCTAGGACCCTAATTTAATTGATGTTTTTGATAATATTTTAAAAAATTCAAATCTATATTCACTTGTCGGCTTGTGTTATTTGAATTTTGGGAAATTAATGTTACATACCTATAAATATAAGGTCATTTCACTAAGATTCATCTAGAAATTTTATGAGTAAAATTTTATCTAAGCAATTTTTATGATATCAAGATAATTATTAGAGCATTTCAAGATCATTTCAAAGCATTCAAGAGAAGATTTATTGAAGAATTATTGCAGCAATCAAGATCCAATTGTCTTGTCAAAATATTCTTGTATCATGCATGTTATTGGAGCTAATATGTTGATGTAGAGTTCATGATCCATTCAAGCATTCAAAGCATTGTTTCAAGTCAAGTTTCAAGATCAAGATCCACATCCATTGAAGCCATTTCATGCTAGTTGTAGATCTACATATGAAGGTTCATTCAAGGATTTGGTGAGTTTTGACATAGAGTTGTTCATTCATCATTCCTTTCATGCCATTTCATTTCATTTCAATGTTGAATTACCAAAACAAGGTTTGACCAAGGAAAACCCCCATTCACCATAAAAAAAAAAATTTCCCTCTTGATTTGTGTATGTAGATTTAGGTGGAAGAAATATTGGAGATCTATTGAAGAGAAAAATTGAAGTTATCAAAGTTCCAAAAGTTTCCATAAAAGTTATCATCTCACAGAAACTCAACTACATAATTTATTTCTAGCTTTTTAAACTTGAAACCTGCGAAAATTGAGAGATTTAGATCTATTCCAGAGGCTCCTGAAAGTTGCAGAAAAACCCTAAACCAGGACCCATTCACCCCTAGGCAAATGAGTCCTAGACCAGCTTCAGAAAATCACTTTTGGTGACTTGTACACATCTTCTTACCTATCTCTAATCTAAAATCTGATTTTTGGTTCCATTAGTATTGAACTTAATCTATTAGATCCAAGTTGTAGATTGCATTTTGGGTTTGATTTTCTATTTTTAATCTTTCTCCCCAAATTTTTGTTTAATAAGGACCCATGTCCTTGCAAAAAAACGAAATTAATAGATTCACACTTTGACTTGACTCACCTCAAGGTTGATAGTCCTTTCATTATGTGGATCTCATTTCCTAATGAATTGAGGAAGAATAGGTCCCCCTAATTGGATTATCAATCCTATTTTGGTAACCCACCCTATTTTCCTTCTTTTCATTTTGGTGAACCCGACTTTTGATCATTGCAATTTTCTAATTTTGGAGTCCATTTTCACCCTAGATCTAGATATTTCTTTTATTTACATTGAATTGAATTGAATTGATTCTCATTTAGGGTTGTTTAATTTACATTATTTTGCATTCATTCATGGTTTTAAGATTGCATTTTTGTATCTCTTGAAATATAAAAAATACAAAAAAAATAGTGATTTTGCAAATCATTTACATAGCATTGCATCATCATTCACTTGCATTTGAAAATTGAATCAAAATTGCACATCAAATTAGGTCTCCTAGTTTTTCATTTTGTCATATTTTGCATTTTCATTCAACATTCATTTCATAGAAAATTCAAGTTGTTACTTACTGTTTTAAAACAAAATGTGGAAGCCACTAGAATCAACTCAGAAATCCATAACTTTAAAAAAAATTCTAACTAAGGACTCATTCGTACTTGGGTGAATGAGTCCTTGATTAGGGTGATTTGTTGATTTTCTAGGCATTAAAACATCTATTTTTGCATTCTATTTTGTTGTTTTCAATTTTTGTTTTAATTTGAAGAATTTTTGTTGAAATTAATCATATTTAGATCCATTTGATAAATTTAGTGCATTGTGTGAATTCAAAATTTCATTTACAAGAAATCATTTTCAGGTTTTTGCATAGAATAATCAGAAAATTATCTTGATTAAAATCTTAAAATTGCATTACATTCTAGGTCATTGCATTGCATTTCACCCTCTTTTTCTTTTGGGTTTACATTGAGTTTGTGAAACTTGTATGAGCTTCACAACTTGGTGTCATATTAGCAATAATGTTGTGAGACATAGTTCAAGACTCATGTCATCCAATAATACACCATTCGTCATGGATATGGGGTTCTCCAACTCTTTCACTAATAGTGTTGATAATCAACCCTCTATGGATCAGTCTTCATACCTCATTTCCATTGACTTCCCTACCTACAAACAATGTGCATGATGTTGAAACAATGGTTGCTAATGTTTTGCAAGAAAAAAATAGAAGGCTAAATGAATAATTAAAAAGTTTGCCAGACTGTGAGAACTGAACCTATTGTTGCTAATGCCATCCCTCTCATAGGGAACATATAAAATATTCTTAAGCATGAAGAAGGAATAAAAATTTGTATGTACCTTGGTCCATCTTATCAATAACAATTTTCCTCCTCAACCAGCTTCAAGTACATTTCCCATGCATAAGAGAAAATAAAACACAAATTTTGATCACTTTACTATTGGTAAGAGATATTGTAGTATCACTTTATGGTGTCATTGATGGAAACTCTAATCAATGATCAGATACACACACTATTATTCAATAAAAAATTGAAGATTAATTAGGAAGAACAAAGTATCTGGTAGTACAGTGTTCATCGATCTGTATAAATATTTCATGTTATTATTGTATGTCGTGCATCTCAGGAATTTTTTTTTGGTATATTATCTTTGTTATTACTGAAGCGTAGTGGCTTGTATTAATTCGTGTGGAAGTTAGAAGATCTAGTTGGCTTATTATTAGTCTTTCTTGTATTGGAGCCGACTTCATGAATGTATTATGTCGCGGATGTATGAGAAGCAATTGGTTAAATATTTTTGTGTTTGTACAACTTTGTTTGGGTCCCCTCTATGTCTTAACTGACTTTGGAGGATGCACATAAATATTTAATCAAGGATCTAGTGAATGGTGATAATTATTTTTGTGTTCTATTGAAGCCGACAAAGTGTAATTGAATTCTATGTTGCAGATATATATATGAAGATCATCGGTATCATTTTGCATGATCTATGAGTTTTGTATTGATGTGAATTGCGAGTTAGAGCAGAGAAGAAGAGCAATAATGTGCAATTTCATTTGCACATAGAGAAATTGTATTGCAAGTGTAAGCAAAACAAAACAGAAGTGCAAAATTATTCATGACAAAATATTGTATATTGTGCTTAACCAAAATTGTAATCAGGCATATGTAGATGCTATTTTTCTCAGTTCAAACTCTCAGATGATTTTAATTTGATTTTCTTTGTAAGGCAGTGAGCCTTCCCTTTGAGCAATGAGCTCTAGGCTATGTGCCTGAATGCAAGTGCATTCCCCTTATTGTAAACTTCATTTGAGTATACTCAGATTAACTTGTGGATTGGCCATCCACTGTGGTTTTTCCCCTAATAGGGTTTCCACGTAAAAATATTTGTGTTATGGTGTTGTGTTCATTTGCTTCATGTTTATGCATTATGGTTGAATGTTGTTAATGCTTTGAAGATAAAGGTTTATAAATTTAATTTTTGCACAACACTGATTCACCCCCCCTCTCAAGGAAGCTTGTTTCCAACATTTACTACTCCTAACACATCCTTTTCTAAAAAAGGAAAGTAATTTTAGTTAGAAGAGGAAAGTGATGAGCAAAAAATTATCAAACTAGAGAAGAAGAAGCCGAAACTACACACACATCAAAAATTTCAGCCACAAGAGATATATGATTGTCCTAAATCTGTTGATGACCTATTAAAGATATGTAAGACTGAGAAGGCCTTTTACACTCTTTTACATTGGGGATTAATCAACTTACCACCTAAACATGAAAATCTAACTGA
The DNA here is from genome assembly GCA_007115665.2 of Sequoiadendron giganteum. Lineage (NCBI taxonomy): Eukaryota > Viridiplantae > Streptophyta > Pinopsida > Cupressales > Cupressaceae > Sequoiadendron > Sequoiadendron giganteum. The sequence continues at coordinate 236,111,472 of CM021109.1, read as the reverse complement.
AAGTCAAACTAATCAAAATATACAATATTGTGCCTATCATAGATTCTTTGTACATCACACTGATAATTATCATCCTTTAAAGAGGTTATTGAAGGAATTTAGATCCCTAGGGATCCATTTTGACTAAAAGCATGAGATTTTCTCCTTGCCATGTAATAGTTGTAGGATCATAGCATGCTCACTATTACATGTTTAACATTCATTTCAAATAATTCTTTATCACAAGGAGCTCATTCTCATCATCTATCTTGGATCATCCTTGTCCTACACTCAGTGGGGGCAAGGGGTTAGATAGCCTTGATCTAGTTTGACACTTGATGTTGTCCCTTTATCTAGTTTTCCACTTTCCATATATATTGATCAATATTGGGATGCATATGACCTACTATAGGTTGACTTGCATGTGCCTTACTAGTATTTTCTTTCTTTTCTTTTGCATGTTCTTTGTGTGATTTCATGTGCATAATGTGATCCCCTATACTATTTTGTTTGATGTATCTCTCTCTTCATGCACATTTCTCTATTTGTATCTATATTCTTCTATATGTTGTAAACTTTTATCTTCTGATTTTGTCTTGTGTTTTCCTTTTGGGGATGACACAATGTGCGAGACATTTAGGTCTCTTCCATGTTGAATCAAAATATTTTTCTTTATTTTTGCTCTTTATGTTTTATTCCTCTAGTTCTATGAGTATTTAGGGAATGATAATGCTTCCGAGCTCTATAACAACATTGTAGCAAAGATATACTGACCCTAAATCCATGGATCCCTCATGTGTTCTCATTTTGGGGGAAATCCCTTCCTCTTTTTCATGATGTAGCTTCATCCGGAAAGATATGACTTGGCATAGGGCTTTTTGAATAAGCTCCCATGTATTCTTTATTGGATACTTTAAAGAAAATTTCTTTCAACAATGGTGCTAGCAATTTCTTTAAAGTGGGGGCATACATTGGCATCCTCGTGTTTCATTGTGTGATTTTATTCCTTCTTGTGATGTGTCCTTTTCTTAGTGGTGTCATTTGGTTTGATGTCCTTCGAGAGCGTGATATTTCTTATCATACAACTTTCCTCTTAGTGTTGACACTAAACATTGCATTCCCTAAGTTACGATTCTCTTATCCTAGACTTGACCTCTCTTGGAGACATTAGGCACAATGTTCACTGAGAAGAGACCTTACATGAACTAAGCAAGATCCCTTTGAACAAACCTTTACTTACATTTTTTTCATAAGTGTTTAGCATAATACAACTTGTTAACCTTGTGAAGCTTGAACCTCTCTTCAAGGCCACCAAGTATAACACACTTTGCTTTCCAGTGGAGCCTTGCCCTTGTTCATAGGTGCTTAGCATAACACAGTTTGTTAGGAATTATGAAGCTTGAAGCCTTAGTTTTGTGACGCCCTATTAGAGTTGTTAGAGGGATAGATTTGGTATGGTTAGTACAGTGAGAGCCTATAGACTTGACATGAATTTATCACTATGCCACTTTCTTGGGGGCTCACCTAGTGAACAACTTGAGGTTCCATTAGCTTGGAATGAGTGCACACGTTATTTGCATAGTAGACATCAATTTTTTCTTGTGAACATTCTTGGACAAACAACCGAGATGTTTTCAACATCACATTAGACAATCAAAGCTTGATCCTTGTACCTTTTCTTAGTTATTTAATGTTGTATGATTGAGTATCTTTTGTTGGATATTGAATATGGAAACAAATGGTTGTCACTAATGTCAATAGGTTGTCATTGATGTCAACACAATACTATATGTATACTAGTTTACCAAAATTTATTTCCCATTGAACTCTTGGTATCAATACCATCCTTCATCTCACCTTTATCTTAGAGTAAATTCAAGGGTTGCCACCAAGGGACCTAGTGCCTCGTATGAGACAACAACACAATCATAAATTACCTCCTTGAGCTTCTCCATACTTTTCTTAGAAACTCAAAATTTCCATTCCACCCCCTTATTCCATGACAAGAAACAAGTGTCAAAAGCATTAGGTATAACCTATTCCGTAGCCAACTTACCCATGTCTAAACCTAACATCAACTTTAACTCAATTTGATAGTTGTTCCACAACCTCTCTTCCTTTTCAATTGTAGTGATTTCCTCCCCTAAAGTATTTTTCAATGCATTTTTTTCTTGGAAGCATCTTATAGACTCGGAAATGAGAAAACTTCCATTTAAAAAAAAAGACTCACTCTAATCATCTACAACCTTACTCAACGTTTGACAATTTTTAATTTTAATCATGGCCTCCTTTTAGACTATAGTTAGAGATTCTACAGAGAATCAACTTGAGACAAAGGTTGAGGAACAAGCTCAAAAATAGACCTTAGACATTTAGTTAGGTCTCTAACCTAGGCTTTCAATTCATTTTTTCTTTATTTATCCTTTTTTGATCTTTCAACCATTCTGGCTGCTGACACTTGAAAAATTTGGACATATCCATCTTTGGTAGGAGGACCAAGATCTACTCTGTCTACTTCAAATTTTCCTGTTGCTGCATGGGTAGAATTTTTCTACATTGAAGGGTGAGCAATCTCAATTTGGAGGTACTCAAATTCTGTATCGTCTATCAGTGTAAAAATGGTTTTTAACTTCTTTTGTTTTTGGATTGGAGTCCTTTGCAACAATATTTCCACCATATCCTACTTGGGAAAACTAGGTTGAATAGCCTTCCTCTTCCTCGAAAAAGATTCTTCCAACAAGGCTGGAGTTACTGAGACTCTGGTTGTCTTAAGACCTGGAGATTCAAATAATGTCTTGGTAACCGAAGGAGTATCCTCTGTTGATGCAACTACTTGTGGCTTTCAGGATGTGCTCACCTATCTGATAGGTGATTCACCTTGAGAGGGGGAGGAGTTGATATTTAGGGTTTCCAAACTCTTTTCTCCTTCATCTTCCTCATCCTCCTTTTCTAGAATGGGTAGGTTCAATATATCCTCACCACAAGTTTGAGAAAACGTATTTTTTTCTAGAGAATCTCCATCACCATCTCCTTGAGCTCTTGATGATAATGACTGTGAAACATTACTAGTCAATTTTACACTCACAAAAGCTTGAGATGTACCTTCAATAGGCTATGAGTCTTTAGACTTGGTATGCGGATAGGATTTCTCTGTCCTCTTCTTGGTCACCCATTCCTGTGTTCTAGTTAAATCATTTGTAGTTTTTGCTTCAATGGTTTCCTTCTCTTTATCATTCCAGTCCATGGCAGGGATAGGCCGGCCCTTTATTAATTCAACATATATCAGGTCTACCATGTCAGAACCGTCCTCCTTAATGCCTTGCAAATATCACTTCAAATCATATATGATTATCTGTTCCATAGATAACCTCATCCAACTTCTTCTAACTTCATACTCATCAAAACAATTAGACCAATAATCTTCAAGGCTGGGTTGGTGATAGAAAGTAGGGCTTAACTTTAGATTATTCTTAATATAGTCTTTTGAGTCAAAAGGGACTCACTCATCATATGAATGCACATTATACTTGGATAGTTCTTTTTCAATATTCAAGGCATCAAACACTGATTGGAAACTATATGGGATGAAACCAAAAGGGGAAAGAACTATCAATCTCCTTCTACCCTGGCATAATCTATTGATATCAACCAATTATCTACTAACCTTGATGATTACCCATTTATCCTCGGGGTACTTTGGAAATTTAATTGGAAACCCTACATATCCACCAACCCTGATATAGGAGAACCTCTGAAATTGGATAAAATGGCTGCCATAAAAATCCACAAATTGCATTGCCTGAAGTGATAACCACATTGCAGGATGCCCCTGTAACTCTTTGGTCATCCTCATGGTGAAGGTGTCTACCACTCTTCTGAAATGCTGGAAGCTCTTTTGAAGCTACACTTTTTCATAATAATAAAAAATGGGCACCTTTTTTGGAGGTAAATCACTTGGTCTCAATCCAGGCCAGGGTTTAGTACTGGCGATGGTGTATATAAGATATGAGGACATGTAGAAGAACTTATTGAGAGTAAATAATGTCATTAGTTCATGAATGTGGTCACTGGTAATCTCTACCCAATCCAGGAACTGCTCTTCACATAACATAATTTGGATGAAGAAATACATCCACTCATCAAAACCTTGGACATCCTCATTTCCCCTTAACCTGTGCAATAACACTACAATGTTGGCCACTTCCTCCATGAAATGTGTTATGTGCAACTTTTGAGGCAATTGGGATTTACCCTTCTTGGGCTTGGCTAGCCAGTTTTTTGCTATTTCATTCCTATTTCATTCCTTTCTTAGCAGTGAACTCAATTTGAGAGTTCATCATACTCATTTGCAAATACTAATCTCTTTTAGGAATCCTTAGGCAGGACATGAAGGTGGACCTCTGGATTTTCACATTCAGTTGATTGTCTTCTATCCTCACCTGCCATTTTTTTGAATCATAGTGCCTAATGTACTCTAGGATGAGTTAAAGGAATTGCACAACTAGAGGAATCATGGCAGCTTCAACCAATCCACAATCAATTATTCATTCAGTGATGGGTGGTGGATTGGGTGAATTGAATTTACCTCATAACTCATCCAAATTTACAAGCCCAAACTAGGTTTCACCAATTTTTGGCTCCTCATAGGTCAGATCAGACATATATTCACAACCTGCACATCTAACCCTTGCCATGGATGAAAATTTATGGCCCAACACTAGGTACCCTTTTAAGGTAAATAGAAATAACTGAGAGAAAATTGAAACAAATGAACACTTGAAAATGCCTCAATGATGAAGCGCACAACTGAAGTTGCACCTCATCCAGCTCACCCTCAAAGAATTCGCTATGAAGAGAATGTTTGTCCAACACTTTAGACTCTCTTAAAACTTCACGGAAAAAATGAGAGTAGGCGAGTGTTTAATGTTTTAAACTACCTCATGACATGTGGAAACTACCACTTCATTGCTCCCAACATAACTGCCTTTGAAATTTAAAAGTAAACGTCTATGAGCAGTGAAGTGAGAGGTTCGATGAATAATACAAAAGTGCATCTATGTTCGACTAACATGCCAAGGTGCCATGCAATCATCACAAAGGTAAGAAAGGAAAGTTCAAACAATGACACAAAACACTACCAATGTTGAAAACAAGGAAAAGTGATGTAACCCGTGCTCAACCTGCTAAATGGGGGGTTCAACAAACTACATAAAACACTGCCTAAGTTTGAAAGATCACATAAAAGGTTGCCTAAGGAAGACTAGGCCATTAAAATTTCTTTGAATGAATTTGATAAAATGAGGCAAAAATATAAGGTAACAGGATGAAACTTGAAGAAATAAAAAAGGTGGAAGAGAATCTGAAATTGGAAATTGAGCAAAGCAAAGCAGTTATCAATCAAAAACAAAAAAATGTGAAATGCTTGAATAGGGAGTAGTAACTCTTAAATCTAATATGGAAAAGGAAAAAAAAAATTTGAAGACAAATTCAAGATAAGCTTGGGATTGCTTGATGAATTTATTTCATCTTAGAAGCCTACAAAGGATAAAGGTGGTCTAGGACTCGAAGAAGGACAAAGTTAAAAAACTGACCCAAGTTTTAGTAAAATGAATAGTCAAAGGAAAGGTAGTACTTATCAAGGCAAGAATAGAAGGATCAATACCGAAAGAATACCCATCCGACAACCTAATAATTAAAGGTACCCATATTTTAATGGTTTTTGTTACTCATGCAATAAATTTGGACATAAAGAAACATAATGTAGAAGTATGATGAATCAGAATAGATTAAGTCAAAATGTTGGATTATTTACTAGACAATGTTATGTGTGCAACTAGTTTGGACATAAATCTACCAAATATAGAAGCCACATAATGATGAATAGATTCAATAACAGTAGAATATTTCATTCATTCCAAGGTTACTATTATATGTGTAATATTTTTGGACACAAGGCTAACCAGTGCAAGACAAAGATGAATAAAAACACTCATGATCAAAGATTTTTTGTGTGCCACTCTTGCAACAAACTAGGACATTTTTCAAAATTCTGTAAGAAAAAATTTGGGAAGAAACCGAATCTAGTATAGAAGGACAAGTTAAATCTAGAAGAAGTGAGAAGAGAAATGGAAAAGATTTGGAGAAAGAAAGAGGAACTTGAGAACAAGGACAAATCAAAGAATCTTGTATTTTCATCTAGTGCAGATGCACCTTCTATGAACTGAATCTAGTAATGGCTTCAGGGGGATTAGTCACCAAAAAATATATCTAACCCCCGATATAATAGGTTTCATATGATGACAACATGATATGTGATGAAAATTCTCATTCTGAAGGCAATGAAGAAAATTATGTTAGAAAATAAGGAATATAGAAGATTTGCGGATCCATTTTTGGCTGCAATGCATGAATAACAACTTTGGAAGAAGAAATATTTGATAGACTAAAGTACGAATGATGATGCCACAAGTAATAAATTATATTTTATAATGAACCCTAAAAAGTGATAATAAGGAAGATTGAATAGTCATTTTCATTTTTGAAGTGAATGAACTGAGAAGTGAAAGAGTTAGGTTTTTGGAAAGCAAAACTACAAAGAATAAGGTTGAAGCAATGGAGTCAAAGGAAATGGTGACATTCAATTCATGTAGCAATTAATTGTGGAAATTGAGTAAGTTATAGATTGATGAATTTGATCAGTAAAAGATTAGGAATCTCAAGACTTCTCTTTCAATTGATCAAATGCAAATGGTAAGGAATCTAGGGCACAAGGGATTAGACATTTGGAGTGAATTTACATTGTTTTCAAATGTGGATAGTGTTTGGGATATTCTAAGTATAATTCAAGGTGAACAGATGATCCTTGAAAAAACTTATGAAATCAAAAAAGAAGCAATTGCAACAATAATATGATTATGCAATAATGGACCCGTTCCAATCAAGAATTCTATAAAGAACATAGAGGTTGAAGCCCTAACTGGGGTAACAAGAGATCAAAGGGAACTTATAATTCACATCATAATCGACCCAGTAATAAGGTATGTAGCATATGGCATCTCATATAATATTTATTTCAGGAATAGGGAAGGTTCTACCTCAACGATTATTATTTATGTTGCACATCAAATGGTTAAGAATAATGAGGATTTTGACCTGTGTGAATTACTGAGAAATAAATTAATAGAAAATATAACAATGACAAAGAATGACAACTATCCTTTTCACTTTGGATATTTGGTTATTTGCTTGATGATGTATTTTTTGAATTCATTACCATTGAAAGAAAATGTTGTGTGGAAGTCAGCTACACCTATTGGGAAGCAAGTTCACTAATATCTGAATTGTTTAGCTAAAAAAGAAAAGGTTTGTAAAGAATATTTTGAAATCAAAATGAATGTATGAAATTTTGGTATGGTTTCTAGTTCGATTATGATATCTGAAGCAGTATTTTCCTTCAGAAAGAAGAAAACAAGAAGAATTAGTTCATGTTCTCCTCCGAAAATAAAGAAGCAAAAGACAAAGGAAAAGGGAGAAGAGAAGGAAATAGAAATTGCAGAAAAATTTGATCTGGTACCAACAGATGATGATGAAGAAGATGTCACTAAAGAAAAAGTGCTAAAACTTCTTGAGAAACTTGATGGATTGAAGAAGATTAGAGATATATGGTTGTCCCAACCCTCATATGAATAAGATGAGATTATAGACGCTTTGGCAATTTACATAATTCATAATATTGATCGAAGCAAATTGAAAATTATCTTACCACAAGTATTGATTGAAAAAATTGAAGATAGATTAAAATAACAATCACTCGATGAAACAACATAAAAAGATGAAATCCAACTGGCTATGGAAGAAAGATGTTGAAATGCATAGAAGTTGAGTGAGAGCATAAATGAACTAAAAACCTACCTGAAGAATGTAAACAATGTATATAGGTATTGTCTCTGGTGGCCTACTACTATGGGGAACTACAAAACAAAAATTGATTCTATTGAGCATGAATTGAACTCTATTGGAAAAACATATGATGCTCTTAATGACAAGGATGAAACACAAATGAAAAGGATCAATTCCTTACAATCTGATCTTACTATCATCATGGTAAAAATGGATGATATTGTGAAGACCTTTTGGAAAGTCAAAGAGATAACTGAGTTAAGATTGGAACAAATTTTTGGTCTCCTGGTGGATGCTAAGAACAACACATAGAATATTTCTATTCTAGATACTCTTTTAGAAACAATTGATTCAATAGCAAAGAATAATAATATTTGTTTATGCATCAGGATGGCAGTGAATTATTGGAAGACATGTCTTCTGAAACTGAAAGAAAAATACAAGGAAATATTTTAAAGAAAGAAGGATTAAGGTAAAGAATCAATTTTGATAACCTTTTTGTAGAATTTTTGTAATAAACGGGAGAGATGGAGAGATGAAGAATCAGAAGAAAAACTTTCTTTTAGAACAATTTTGATAGGGGGAGTAGTCTACACATTTAGTACAGTATACTTGAAAATATTTTGTCATTGATGTCAAAGGGGGAGAAAGGAAGCATGTGAAAGAAATGAAAATAATTTTATCAAAAAATTTACAAAGGTTTTTGTTGTTGGCTTTTCACATCTTGTGTTGCCATCAATGACAAAGGAGGATATTGTTGGAGATTGAAGATTGCATCAAATGGTTGTCATTAATGTCAGCGGGTTCTCATTGATGTCAACATAGTACTATATGTATGATTCGTTTACTGAAAGTTAATTCTCATTGAAGATGATTGTTATGTGTGGTCGAATATGTTGTTTTTTAGGTCCGGTTCCTACTGTGTGACAAACTATGATTCATATATTTGAAGATCTTGGCCGACTTACCATGTGCAATACTCTATTGATGTTTGGCCGACCTAATTGATGAGTATGATACACATATATATGCATATGTTTTTCTCTAGAAGATATGGATGATATGGATGGATGTGAGGTTATGCAAGAAGGATATAGAGGTAGAAAAGGTTGAAAATACAACAGACTAGAATAAGTGAAGCATGCAAAGACAATAAGTGTGTGATCAGAGCAGAACTATTGAGTGATTACTGATATATAATACTACCTATACCGAGCTTCATATGGAACTCAATCTAGCACAAGAAAAGTGTAATTCATTAGTTCACTTTTGGTGGTAAGCCATCACTTTTGTATCTCTGTGGTAGTGAACCATCTAGGTTGTAGCCCTGTGGACATTGAGTCCTTATTCCAGGCAGTGAGCCTTATTCCAAGTAGTGAGCCTTTTTGTAATCAGTTTTGATATTCTCTATAGTGTGAGTTAATCCTCATTGTAGTTTTTCCCTCAATGGGTTTTCACATAAATCTAGTGTTACTGTGTTTATGTGATAACTTTCAATTTTTTCATTTATAGATAAATCATTTATGATTTAGTTCCGGTAAATAGTTAAGGAAATTAAATTGGTGACAATTGATTCACCCCTCTCAGTTGTCCTATTCAACATCTTTGTCATTGCTGCATACATATGTGTCTTAAATTTATACTTTAGTGTGAGTTTGACATGGGGTCATCCTCTCATTAAAGTGGGGGATAAATGTAGTGTAGAAAAATGTATCCCTTTTACATTTTCACACTTGGAGTTAATATTTTAATGAACTTAATTATTCCTTAATTTAGTGTTGTAATATGTATTTTATATATTGACATTAAGTTTAGGGCCCTATTAAATAAAATGGACTAATTGTGCCTTATTTTTAGTGTTGTAAAGTGTACATCTTTGCACTTTCACACTTATTTAGGCCTCCCTTAATTAAATGAGGTTAATTTTCCTTAATTTTCCCCTTTGATTCAAATTCAAGCCTAATTAATCATATTTTCCAAAGAGGAAACTTGACATTCATTAATTTCTAAGCATAACACTTCTCATTGAGCAATGTGTGTCCTAGGTGAGTAACCTAGGACCCATTTGCCCATGGGTGAATGGGTTCTCACTTAGACCTAGGACCCTAATTTAAATTATGTTTTTGGAAGTATTTTAAAAAATTTAAATCCATATTCACATTTTGGTTTTTTGTTATTTTAATTTCAGAAAATTAATGTTACATACCTATAAATATAAGGTCATTTCAGTAAGTTTCACCCAGAAATTTTATGAGAAAAAATTGATCTAAGAATTTTTTTTGAGATCAAGAGTATTAATAGAGAATTTCAAGAAATTCAAGAGCAGATTTATTGAAGAATTATTGCAGAAATCAAGATCCAATTTTCATGTCAAAGTCTTCTTGCATCATGCATGTTATTGGAGCTAATATGTTGATGTAGAGTTCATGATTCATTCTTGCATTCAAGGCATTGTTTCAAGTCAAGTTTCAAGATCAAGATCCATATCCATTGAAGCCATTTCATGCTAGTTACAGATCTACATTTGAAGATTCATTCAAGGATTTGGTGAGTTGTGACATACAGTTGTTCATTCAATTACCAAAATGGGGTTTGACCAAGGCAAACCCCCATTCACCATAAACGAAACATTTTCCCTCTTGATTTGTCTTTGGAGATTTAGGTGGAAGAAATCTTGGAGATCTCTTGAAGAGAAAAATTGAAGAAGTTGTCATAAAAGTTATCATCCCACAGAAAATCAACTACAAAATTTATTTTCGGCTTTTTGAACCTGAAACCTGGGAAAATTGAGATATTCAGATCTATTGCAAAGGCTCTCGGAAGTTGTAGAAAAACCCTAACCTAGGACCCATTTTCCCCTGGGTGAATGAGTCCTAGGTCAACTTTATAAAAGAACTTTTGGTGATTGGTACACATTTTATTCTCTCTCTCTGATTTACCATATGATTTTTAGTTCCATCACTATTGAGCTTAATCTATTAGATTCAAGTTGTAGATTGTATTTTGGGTTTTATTTTCTATTTTTAATGTTTCTCTCTAAATTGTTGTTTAATTAGGACCCCTGTCCTTGCAAAAAAGGAAATCAATAGATTCACACTTTGACTTGACTCACCTCAAGGTTGATAGTCCTTTCATTGTGTGGATCTCATTTCCTAATGAATTGAGGAAGAATAAGCCCGCCTAATTGGGTTATCAATCCTATTTTGGTAACCCGCCCTCTTTTACTTCTTTTCACATTTTTTTATCTTCATGATTATATATAAAATGATTAAGCCCTTTTGGATTCTCACATATGCGTATAAGATATTTTAGTATAGTGATTCATATACCCATCAAATTTATTATTTTCCATTATGGCTACCTTTACATAAAAAATTTCATAATTCAACTTATCTTTAGCTTCCTTAAATGGGTAACCTTTATTATTCACTCATCTAAGTCCAATAGTCTAATAATTCATGAATCTCTAGAGCAATTAATACGTCACAACATCTCAAAATACTTTAAAATTATTGAATTCAATTTTTTTCTTATTTCTAATACTCTTGTATACAAGGAAGTTGTCTTTGAAGTAGAATTATTAAAATAGTGGTGAGGTTTTTCTATCCATACTAGTTTTCATTTGGTTAAGAATGTATATGGAAAAGTGATTTTACTATGCATATTATTTTAATCTAAAACTGACACCTAGATTTATTACTTAAGTCTAATATAGTTTACATTGTGGGCCCATAACCCATAGGTCCTTAGATTCACATTTGAAACTTAGAGAAATGACAATATATTTGGAATCGATTTCCGAATAACATATTTATAGGATATAAACCCTAGGGGTATGTTATTTCCACATTTTAAACATTGAAGAAAATATTGTGTTGTTTAAATGCATTAGTTGGAATCAAATAATGCTTTATCAATTACACAATAACATATATTTTCTTAGGATGAGACTTGGGGAGATGTTTGATTTTATAGGGGGAGAGACAAACCCTAAGAAAATTAAAATTCTAAATTTATACTAAATTTTTTTTTCACATACAATCTATTAATATCATATATCAATAGGTGTCCAAGTCTAGGGATATATTTATGGAATGATATAATATTTCCTCTCCTTATGTAACCTTAGTATTTAATTTTATGATGAGATCCCCAATAAATGTTATGTTTCAATTTACTATTAGGTTTACAACATGGTTGTCAATATGAGGTATTCTCGTTTTATAGCAAAAAGCAAACTTCATTCAAAAGCATAATTGAAAAAAACCTTTATTCTAGAAGTAAACTGAGATGTACTTAACCTAGTCTCTTAAAGGAAGATTAAACTTAGTATTTATTTATGAAGTATTCTCTAGGTGGTAATAATTTACTATTATTCTATTGCTATTTAAGATGAATTGTAAGATTATTTTTATCATCTTTTGTTTTAAATTGTACATTGTTATTTGACTTGATCAACCCAATAACTTTGTATAAGATTAAGATTATATTTGTACATTGATTTTGATATATGAAAAGATGATATTCATGTAGTTTGGAATGCATGAATATCATCTTGGAATGTATGTTGAAGTGAGATTATACTTTTATAAGTTATGAGTGGCCACATAGTATTTGATATGCATAGAAATCATTTTTTGATCACATTGTAATACTTTGAAAGAGTTACATGAGAGAAAATTGACTAAATTGAAATATATATGATTAAACATATAGAAAAGCATTAGTTTCTTCAGTAATAAAATTCTTATATGTATGTATTGTTGGTGTAATTATTTATTTAATTACACTATCACAAGTTTAACTTAGGTATTTTATTTATTTAATTAAGTTCTAGGTTGCATTATTTATTTAATTATGAGATCCCCAATAAAGGTTATGTTCCAATTTACTATTAGGTTTACAAAATGGTTGTCAATATGAGGTATTCTCATTTTATAGAAAAAAAAAAACTTCATTCAAAAACATAATTGAAAAAAACCTTCATTCTAGAAGTAAATTGAGATGTACTTAACCTAGTCTCTTAAAGGAAGATTAAACTTAGTATTTCTTTATGAAGTAATCTCTAGGTGGTAATAATTTACTATTATTCTATTGCTAAATTTAAGATTAATTGTAATATTATTTTTATCATCTTTTTTTTTTAAATTGTACATTGTTATTGGACTTGATCAACCCAATAACTTTGTATAGGATTAAGATTCTATTTGTACATTGATTTTAATATATGAAAAGAGGATATTCATGTAGTCTGGAATGCATGAATATCATCTTGGAATGTATATTGAAGTTAGATTATACTTTTATAAGTTATGAGTGGCCACATAGTATTGGATATGCATAGTAATAATTTTTTGGTCACATTGTAATACTTTGAAAGAGTTACATGAGAGAAAATTGACTAAATTTAAATATATATGATTAAACATATAGAAAAGCCTTAGTTTCTTCAGTTGTAAAATTCTTATATGTATGTATTGTTGGTGTAAAAAATTATTTAATTACACTAGCATAAGTTTAAATTAGGTCTTTTATTTATTTAATTAAGTTCTAGGTTGCATTATTAGAAAATCATTAATAATGGGGTCATTACCCTTTCCATGTATTTAGGAGATAATATTCCTTCTAGAAGATGAGTTGTATTTTCTAGAAGTTATATTAATCACTTTATCATTCCCTAGGTAGTTAGTTAGGGTTTACATGTTGTCACATGTTAGATCAAGACACATGGAAACGTCATATTGCATCTCGTATCTCAACCTTGCCTATATAAGGAGGGTTATTGTATCATTTGTATCATACTTTTTCATATCTCATACCTCATCATTTGAGAGGTATTAATATCAAGCAAGCTCATTCTTGCATACCCTCTTGTGGAAGGTTTATCATTGTTTTTGTAGGTGTTCTTGGGTGTTGAGCTAATATCTTCAACTCTTACATGTATGAATAATTTTTTTCACAATTTTGATTAATAGAAGAAGAAAAAGATGTAGAGGAATATACATATATATATATATATATATATATATATATATATATGAAGAATGAATGTGTTCAATATAAATTTCTTCAATTATTGATTATATGTTTCTAAGTTGTGATGTATATGTATTGCATGCTATTGAGGACATCAACTAATTTTTAGGGGTAGAATTGTTATGTGACTTATTCTCAAAAAGAAGAGAAATCTATGAAATAACCCTTTAAAATTAAAAGGGGGATGAAAAATAATAGATTTTATGATCCTTTGATTAAAAGAGAGATTAATAAAGAATATGTATAAAAAAGGAAGTATAATTATTTATTTAAATAATTATTAAAAGGAAACCTTTTGTGAAAGGGTGTAATGGTTTGGAAACCACACCTTAAAATGATATATAAATCATTCATGTGAGATGTGGAACAAACATTGAAGGATGGACAACATTTAAGGAGAGAAGAGAAAAAGGAAAGAGGAACAAAAAGGGGACAAATGAGTGAAGGTTAGGGTCATGGGTGGGCATTTAAGCATTTGGAGAAAGGGCACACAACGTGTGTCCAACTCGAGGTACAATGTACACTTACTTGGGAGTGTCCTGGCCAGGGATGTGTTTATTCTGTGAATTCAAGTTGGTTCTTTGTAAGAAATAGTTCCTCTAGGAGAGTTTGTGTCGAGAAAATCCTAGACCTGTAACCATTCCTCTAAGTGTCAAATAGAAGCATTTTTATGAATTTAAGATAAGTATTGAGAACCTTTTTTTCTTTAATATTAAAAATATTATTTATATGATTTTGATGTTTATATGATTAATCTATGTTGTGGTTTTATTCCATTCATTATGTTAATTATTTAACTGTCCCATGTTTGTAGCTTACATTAATTATTCACATTTATTTTGATAACATTGCATATTGTAGTACTGCTATAACATCTCCAACATAATCACACGTTTACACAACATTTTCTCTCGCTCCTCTAAGTTTTGAATGTTTTGTGTGCATGGTGGACTCTATCTTGGGGGTACCCAATGGTCCCCCTCTGCCCCCCTTGACCCGTGCTCCTCTCCCTTGGGCCTATGTCTGATGGGTACCACCCCTGTGGGGTTAGTGCTTTCACCATCAGGCTTTTTGAAGACTTTGGCGACTACGGGTGAATCTACTATGCCGACGGTGGAGATCTCTCTGACTGTCGGTTGGAAGGATGTGCTATCTAATGGAAAACAAGTCTCCTCCTTGTTTCCTTCTACACCTAAGATTGTCTCGAACTTTGGAGTTGTGTTTGACATTCTTGATTCGATTAGTGACAGGATCCTCTCCTCCATGGAGAATGTTGTAGTGGGGAGATTTCTTTCTTACAGTCCTATGATGGATATGGTTCGAAAATGGGTTGTGGCGAAGTGGCGCCTTAAGGGTAGTGTGGAGATTTGTGCAACATCTGGTGGTATTTTCCTATTTAGATTCACAGTAGTGGAGGACATGGTGGCTACTTTGTTGTTGGGTCCATGGGTTTTTGGGAAGCACAACCTGGCTTTATGCAGGTGGAAACCTAGTTTTGACCCTGCTATAGATCTAAATAAGTCTTCTCCTATTTGGGTAAGGCTGTCGTGCTTGCCTTTGGACTTTTGGGATGAAGCCATCTTCAAAGCCATTGGGGATTCGCTGGGTTAATTTGTTACCATGGATTCTATCACAAAATCGAAATCTAGGTTAGTCTTTGCGAGATTCTATGTCAATATTTGTGTTGATAAAATCCTACCAAACTCTATTAAGCTATGTTCTAAGTTGGGCAACTGGATTCAACCTGTGTGTTATGAAAATTTTGTGGTATACTATGAAAAGTGTGCGAAAGCAGGGCATCTGATCTATGATTGCAAATTTGCAGTCAGTCGGGAGTTTAAGGACAATGTGATAAATCCCACTACTCTATCTGAGAATATTCTGAGGCCACCAAGTGACTCTGGGTTTGTTCCCCCAGGTGTTGTTCAGTCACTTGAGAATCCTCCACATCCACCCTCCCCTATCATTCCACCTACTAAATTAACTGACCCTAGTGACTCATTGCAGTCAGCTGCTAAACCCTTGTATGTCCTTTTGTTTTAGGACCCTAGCTCTTCAGCTATTGATCCCCTGTTTGAGGGGGTCTCTGGTGGGATTCTTGTTCCCGACACTTCAGATTTTGACCCTCTATTTAAGGTTGTCACTTCGGGGACCTGTGGGGCCTTGATCGAGGATGGTGAAATTTGGCAGGAAGAGAGCTCTGGTATGATTAATGAATCTACTGAAAGTTTGGGGAGTTTGAAGCTTAAGAAAGATGGGGATGAAGGGATATGGACAGCGCCCAAGAAGAAAGGAAGGAAGAAGAAGGCAGATGTAGGAGGGGAATCTAAGCCAAGGAGACCTTCTTAGAGATACACTAGAATGAGACAAATGACAAATGAGATTGCCCTGGGAAAGCAGAGGACATTGGATGTGTCCTCAAAAAAAGGTCAAAAATGAGAATTATGTCATGGAACATTCATGGGTTTAATAACTCACACAAACAACGTGCTTTGAAGGACTATATAGTGGAACATAAGATTGATGTTTTCCTTCTTCAAGAAACCAAAATGTTGATGGTTAATTTTGATAAAATTGCTAACCTTTCTAGCCTAATGCTTCCTATGTCTATAGTGATGTCGAGGGAGCTTCAGAGGGTTTGGCAGTGCTTTGGAACCCATCTTGTTTGCAGGGTTCTGAAATATTTCACTGTAAAAATAGTGTAGGGGTTTCATTCTCTTATCTTGGTGAAGCTTGGTCTATAGTTAACATATATGCTCCTAATCAGAGGAACACAAGAAGTATTTTATGGAATAACATGGTGGCTAAGATTAATTTGAATAAGGCAGGTCATTGGCTTGTTTTTGGAGATTTTAACTCCCCTTTGTTTCAATCTGAGAAAAGTGGTGGCCTTCTAGATTACTCTAACAACATGTCTGATTTGGATAATTTTTTGAATTCTTTAGGTTTAGTTGATATTGAGCTCCTGGGCCAAAATTACACTTGGTCTAATAGACGGGCTGGTGCTAACCTGATTCAGGTCCAGCTTGACCGCTTCCTCTACTCTCCTCATCATACTAATGTCTTAGATGCCAATCTAATAACCTTGCCCAGGAACGTCTCTGACCATAATCCTCTTCTGTTGACCACTAATATTCATCCCGTTGTTGGTCCCTTTCCTTTTCGCTTTGAAATAATGTGGAACGCTCATCCTGATTTCAAAAATAAAATTGCTAAATGGTGGAATATTCTTGTCCAAGGATCCCCTATGTATAAGATCTTATTTAAACTTAAACATATTAAAAATATGGTAAAAGGATGGAACAAGAATGTGTTCGGGGATGTTTTTCAAAGAAAAAAACTGCTTGAAGGAAATTTGAGGACCTTACAGAAAAATATGGAAGAGGGTGATGAAAGTCAGTGGACTCGCATCTAGGAACAGGAAGCAAGAATGGAATGGGAACGGGTTCTAAAAAATGAGGAGGTCTTTTGGAAGAAAAAATCTAGGGTCGAATGGCTGATGGAAAGAGATAGGAATACCTCCTTTTTTCATTTTTTTGTTGTCAAGCACAAGAAAAGGAATCAAATTTCTAAATTGACAAATGCCATTGGGGAGGTGATTTCAAATCAAGCTCAAATTGGGCTCTATGTGGTTAACTATTTCCAGGAGGCTTTTTCGGCCCCTGCTGAGGCGCCCAACTTGGCTTTGGACTGTGAGATTCTCCAACATCTTCTTGCCTCCATCTCTTAGGAAGATAATTTGGGAATCCTTAGGACTGTTTCTATGGAAGAAGTTCATCTGGTTACCTTTAGCATGGGGGCTTTCAAAGCCCTGAGGCCTGATGGTTTTGCTCTAGCTTTTTTTCAGATTTTCTGGGATATTGTGGGTGGGGACCTTGTGCTAGCAGCCAGGGATTTCTTCAAATCTGGTAGGATCCTCAAACAAGTGAACCACACTTTCATTACTCTTATCCCCAAGATAAGTGAGCCTCTTTCAATGACTGAATTTCGACCCATTAGCCTTTGTCACACCTTTTATAAGATACTTGTTAACTGCATCAAACCTCTTCTGGAAAAAATGATTAGTCACACTCAAAAGGGGTTTGTCCCTGGGCGACATATTCTTGATGCCACTTTGACAACCCATGAACTGCTCCACTTAATGGATAGATGTAACAATGTAGGGATGGATCTCAAGCTTGACATTTCCAAAGCCTATGATTAAGTGTTATGAGACTTCATCCCAAAGGTCTTGGCTAAGTTTGGCTTTAATAGTTTGGTCATCAAACTCATCATGGAATGTGTTACCACTATTAAGTTATCAGTTATGATTAATGGATCTCCCTGTGGGTTCTTGTCTGCTTGTAGAGGGCTCAAACAAGGAGACCCTCTGTCCCCGTATCTTTTCATAATGATTTCTGATGTGCTCAGTAGGAATTTCACGAGTCTACTGTTAGAGGGCTCCATTACGGGTGTTAGAGTAGCTTCCTCTTTGGATCCGATTGTTGTGCAGCAATTTGTGAATGAAACCTTTCTATTTGGGAATGCCTCTGTGGTGGAAGCCAGGAAATGGAAACTTTGTCTTAACAACTATGCCTCTTGCTCTGGTCAAAGCATCAATTACAATAAAAGAAAGATTTATTTCTTCAACTGCATGCCTAATTTGAAAAATAGGGTGACTGTGGTTTTGAGATGTGTTGGTGATTCTCTCCCATCGATGTATCTTGGGCTCCCCCTCATGGTTAAGGAGGTTCCCACTGAGTTCTGGAACTCAGTTTTGGAAAGGATTCAAAGGAAATTGGCTGGGTGGAAGGGCTCTATGCTAAGCCATGCTGGAAAACTCCAACTTCTCACTGCGGCTATTCAAGGTATCCCCACTTACTTTCTATCCATTTTTAAGATTCCCAAGTACATTGCTGATAAATTTGAAAGAATTCAAAGGAATTTCCTATGGTACGGTACTGAGGAAAAAAAGAAACTCGCTTTGGTGAAATGGGAAAGGGTCTACTAGGCTAAAAATTGTGGTGGGCTTGGAATTAGGAAGATTGTCAACTCTAATAGGGCTCTGATGGCTAGGGTTGGTTGGGACCAGTTAAGGAACACTAAGGACTGGTGTAAAATTTTGAATTCTAAATATCTCCAGAATAGGCCCTTGATTGATTGTCTTCCAGAGCCTCACCCCCAAGGCTCTGTTGTCTAGAGGAGGATTTGCAGCATACAAGGCCTGCTAAAGAAAGGGATTAAATGGAAAATGGGCAATGGGATTAGAATTAGGTTTTGGGAAGATACTTGGCTAATTGACTCCTCTTTGGATTGCTCTGACTTTGGGGCGGTGATGGGAGTGGCCTAGAGATTCTTTGGCATCCATATCAATGACTATGTTTCTGGACCACCCAGAGCTAGGATTTGCAAGGATCTTACCCTTTGTTGCCCCCATTCTCATGACCTTTATTTTCTAACTCAATCCTTTTAGGTGATTCTTTCCAGCACCAGGTTTCTATCCTATGACATGGAGGATGAGTTCTTTTGGACTTTAGATAAACAGGGGGATCTCTTTGTGCGGTCAGCTTACAAATTGCTAACAAACAAAAATTCTGCTAAGGAACCCTGGAAGAAGGTTTGGAATTGTCACATGATCTCTAAAATAAATTTTTTCTTGTGGACGACCTGTCATAACAGGATTCTAACTCAGGACAATTTGAGGATTCGGGGTTTTTTTTTTCCCAATAGATATTTTCTTTGCAAGAAAGGGGAGGAAACTGTTAGTCACCTTTTATTACACTACTCGTTTGCTGCCAAATTTTGGGGCTGGCTTTTGAGAAACTTGATGTCCCTTGGGTTATGAGCAAGGACCTTTTATCGTTCATTCTGGGTTGGTATGGCCCATTTTCCCACCCTCTTCCTGGTGAAATTTGGAAGCAGGTCCCCCCTATCTTAGGATGGTGTTTATGGAAGGAGAGGAATAACAGGGTTTTTAGGAATATTGAGAGGAGTCCCAAGGATGTTTTTGGCATTGGAGTTAGGCTCATTGAGAAGAATATCTCTCTCTTTAATGGGAAACCCCCAAAGATGGGGCCGTTGGATTACGAAATAAAAATGGCTAAGGAGTGTCACCAGGATTTAAAGGCTAACTCCTTTGATAATTCAAAACTTTTAGCTAGAAAAAATACTAAATGGGAGCCTCCGGATAGAGGATGGTTTAAACTTAATTTTGATGGGCCTGCTAAGGACAACCCAGGTAGGGAAAGTATTGGTGGAGTTATCAGAGATTCTATGGGAGCTCTGGTGGTGGGATTTGTTGGAGGTATTGGGTTACAGTTTGCTTTAGTGGCAGAGGCTCGTGCACTGCTAATGGGCCTCAAAATTGTTGTCTCTCTGGGGATTTCTTATCTCCACATTGAAGGAGACTCCAAGTCGGTTACGGATGTTGTGAATAAAGACAAATTAATTGGTTGGAATACTAAGGACATTTTGTTGGATATTAGTTTCCTTATATCCAAATCTAGGGATAAAAAGGTGACTCATATTTTCAGAGAAGGCAACCATGTGGCAAATGCCTTGGCTAATCTTGGCTCGAGCTGGGATTCCAATAAATGTTGTAGGAAAAATGAAAGGTTACCACCAAAAATTCAAGCTTTAATCGGATGGGAACAAAGCTACCATGGTTTGCAATGATTTTAAATCTTTGGATGACAGGAGCTGAATGGGGGGGCCACTAGATTTTTTAGGGGATCTGGTGGATGAGTGTCAACATGGAAATGGAGTGTAGGTGGAGGTTTCCTGGAAGAGATCTTCGTGTGTGGGGCACGAAAAGGAGGATCCATGTGCCTGTCCTTTGGACATGGTGGATGGGGTTGGGTTCTAAGGTAACAATGATGTGGCGGGGTTGGGACATAAAAGATGGTTACAAGTATAATTTTGGTAGCTTGATGAAGGATAGTTGGAAGGACGTGACTGCATTAAATTTGTGGATCCATACTGTGTGATCTATTATCTTGGGGATTGTGGGATTTGTTGTTTTATCTCATCCTTGCATTTGGTGGTGCGAGTGTATTTATAATGATTTGACTATTCATGATGGGAGATGGCCTCCTTCTAGGGGCTTCAAGCCGTTTAGTTTAGCGCAGGTCTCCTTTGGCTCCATTTGGATGGTTTCTAATTTTAGTTATTCGTCCATTCCGCATGGTTTTTTGTGCATTCCCTACATGTTCTCCAATTCTTGCCTTCTTGGCCATAATCATAACTTCATTAAATTTAGTGTCAAATCACCCTGTGGTGATTTTCCCTTCCGTGCATGTGACCTATATGCAGGTGTTATTATCCTCTGTTGTATACCTTGCCTTAACAATCACATTGTGGTTATCATTCGCGGCTGCTGCAATTGGTATTTTTTGCAATTTCTTGAGTTTTTTGTTCAAGTTGGTAGTATGGGTGGTGAGCGAGTTAGGATTGAACCTGACAACTACGAGGAGTTTCAGAACAACCCTTTGGTTTGGAAAATTTGTGTGGAGGGTGGCATTGGTCCACTTATAGAGTGCTTGGTCGGTCATGATCCTATCTTATCGGGTCAGTTTTCCAATTCATGGAAGGACCGTCGGGTCTCCATTGGTGGTATATCATTTGAAATCAGTGAGGAAGTCATAGCGCAAGCTATAGGTTTACTGTGTTCTGGGAAAAAATACCCCAAACACACCAAGAAACTAGATCATGAAAGCTTAAAAGCCTTTTTCAGAGGAGAGGAGGCCCCGATGTGGAACCAGTCAGGGTTTGAGAGGGATGCTCTCCCGAAGCCCTGGGATTAGGTGTGCATGGCACTAATGAAGTATGTTACTTTGGAAGGTAGGTTTAAAACCTGTTTCTTTTACCACTTCCCTTTGTTAAATCATCTAAGACATAAGATGCTACTTAGTTTCCCATTTTTTCTTTTAATGGACTTGGAAAACTCTGTCGACAAGTGCAAAGAGTCGTCCAACCGTAACCCCAGTGATCTCCCGTCACTCCCGCTCCATCAGGGGCTTATTCTAAGACTATATCACTTTTATCTGGCTCTTTGTCTGCCTAAATCCATCACGATGGTCTGCATTGAGAACATTGAACCCCTTTCAACTATGCATATTTCCCTGACCAAGTCTAAAAGCCCTCCTCAAAAATCCAATTCGGGCATTGTGGGGAATCCTAAAGCCAAAATAACCACCAAAAAACTTAAGGGTGGTCTATGCAAGGCCCATGCCAGTGCAGTAGAAGGATTCTATGAATTAAAATCCACTTAGGTAGATTCGGCCTACAAGGCCACTTCAACAAAAAAAGGTAAGGAGAAAAGCATGTTGGCCCTGACAGCTAAGGATGGTAAGGGCAAGAATGCTATAAGGAAAGACTCCAAAGGTGATATGGTGTTGGGGACCACTGAGACGACTAGTGGGGAAAATTCTAGGAGGCTAGCTAAGAACAACAAAAAGAGGTTGATTATTAAAGACTCTAAGGAGGAGCAATTTGACAGCAAAGGATACAAGGAAGAAGAATCTGAAGATGAGGAGGAAGAAAATGTGGAGAGGCCCCTGTTTACTCTAGTGGATAGCAAGATTCCTATTGATGGCTCTGCCTCTCACTCTTTGCATCCCTTGGTGGATGAGCCTGGAGAGGTTCAGGGGACTATGGACTTCCGGGTGGAGTCGTACGATGTGGTGAAGAGAATGGACACTCTTGACAAAAGGTTTCGGGGGTTAACCCGCTTCACCATGAAGTTGGGCCACTTTGTCACGAGAACCCTGTCTAATGCTATAAAGGAGGAACTGGAGGGAAACAATAGCCAGGAGAATAAAGAATGGGTGGGTGATGAGGTGGAGGACCTCTTGATTAAAAACTGGGACAACGCCAATTAGCTGCTCCCTGTGCCTGACTGTCGGTTGTTTCTCTACGGTCACTGTGCTGCCTTTGGGTTGTTTCTATTTTTTTTTCCTTTTGCTATTTATTCTTATTCCTTTTTGGCCCTAGTGGCTCATTGTGAAGGGTACAGCGCCCTGAAAATGCTGCTTAACTTTTCAAAAACAATTGTAAACTTTAATATTTTCTATATTAAATCCGCTGCTAATACTTAATAACCATAAGAGGAAAAGTGACTTCACAAAAATAAAGGAAATAAATGGTATATTGATAATGGGTGCCCAAGCCACATGAAATGGATTAAAATAAAGTTACTTAATTTGAAGGAGATAAATGGAGGCATCGTTATGTTTGGAGATAATACTACAACAAGAATAATAGGAAAAGACACTCTTATTTTTGACAATGAAAAGATGAGGACAAAAAATATATTATATATCAAAGGTTTGAAGCATAATATTATAAGCATGAGTCAATTATGTGATCAAGGGCACATGCTCACATTTCATCCTAGTGGTTGTGAAATTAGAAAGAGAAGAACAAGGAAACTTGTTGCAAATGCTATAAAAAATACAAATAATCTTTATATTCTTAGTGAAGTCAACACAAAAAAATGCTACATGGCACAAGAATATGAGAGCTGGTTGTGGCAAAAAAGGATGAGACATTTTAACTTTGATAATATTGTGAAGGTTAGAAATAAGAAAGCTATAAGGGACATGTTAAAGATAGAGAAGCCCCCAAATACTTTTTACAAATAATGCCAGTTTGAAAAGAAAACAAGGTTGAGTTTCAAATCAAAGGAGTACTCTATATCAAAGCCTTTGGAACTTATATATATTGAATTATGTGGGACAAAAAGGACAAAAATATTACAAGGTGTGAGCTACTTCATGTTATTAATAGATGATTATTTTCCCTGATGACTTGGATTATCTTCCTAAAAGAAAAATTGGAAGCTCTTGAGAAGTTTGAGACATTTAAAGATTTGGTAGAGAATAAAATTGGTTTGAGAATAAAATTCCTAATATCTAATAGAGGAGGAGAATTCACCTCCAACGAGTTTGAATAATTCCATGAACAACATAGAATAAGAAGAAAACATTCAGTCGCAAGAACTCCACAACAAAATGGAGTTGTTGAGAGAAAAAATAGGATAGTCCAAGGAATTACAAGAGCAATGTTGAATGAGTCTAACCTTGCTAACACCTTCTAGAAAGAAGTGATGCATACAACTACCTATGTTTTATATCAAGCACAAATTAGGGTGAATAATAGCAAAAATACTTACAAAATTTGGAAGGGAAGGCTCATGTTAGTGAAATATTTTAAGGTATTCATTAGAAAATTATATATCAAGTGATATGATGAAGAATTGGGGAAATTTGATTCTAGGTGTGATGAGGGTATATTCCTTAGATACTCTACAAGAAACAAGGCCTATAGATGCTATAAAAAAATATTTCACAAATTTTTTGAAAGTAAAAATGTGAGAGTTGATGAAGAAAGGCATAAAAAAAGAAATATCACAATAAGTTGACCATCAAAAAGATAGTGTTAAAGAAGAAGTAGAGGAAGAAGCTAAAAAATGGAGAGGTTGAACAAAGAAATCCAAAAACTCCATCAAGAGCACCACCCAAGACTCCATCCAGGAACATATTGTAGAAATTTTCATGAAGCCACTACCAAAAGAGAATTTTGAGTACCTGAGGGGGAAATTGGGAGTGATATCACTCTCATCCACTCACTAAGTTTTTCAATAGAAGAATTTTTTTAGGGGGAGCTATTAGTTGTATTATCTTTCCACAATGGGATACCTTTTACATTGATGTCAAAGGGGGATAAGTAGAGTAAAGGGGAGAATTTTATTTACTATTGCATTTTAAGATTATCTCTTTACTCTTTTGATATTGGATTAGATTTATTTTATTGAATTAATTGAATTGAATTAAGTTATTCATTTTGGAATTAATAGATATTTTGTTTGAAATTGGAAAAATTGAAAAAAATGTTAAATTGCATCTTGAAAAAAATCTCAATGCAAAAAAATGAAATTTTGAGATATTTTTTGTTTTGTTTTTGAAAATTTATTATGGTGGTTGTACGCGATATTTTGGATTTTCATGGAATTTTGGCTATAAGCATAAAATTTGAAAGAAAAATAAATAAAAATTGTTGGGTTTTTTTTTTTGGGGGAGGGGGGCTCGTTGGGGGCTCACCCCACCGTGCCCCCATGGGAGGCGTGTGGGGAAGCCGTGCCCACCCCCACAGCCGGTTGTGCCAAACCTTGGGGCTTGGTTGTGTTTTACACACAGCTGCCTATGGATATGGGGTTCAATTGTGTGTAAAACACAGTCGACCCTAGCAAAGACTTGTGCATGATTCCCAAAATCTGCGGTGTGCGCCCCTATAAAAATGTGTTTGACCTTTTTAATTTCGGTTTTTTTTAATATAAAAAAAATAATAATAAATAATTAATATTTAATATTATATTAAAATATTAATATATATGATTA
Source organism: Sequoiadendron giganteum (assembly GCA_007115665.2). NCBI lineage: Eukaryota > Viridiplantae > Streptophyta > Pinopsida > Cupressales > Cupressaceae > Sequoiadendron > Sequoiadendron giganteum. The sequence continues at coordinate 236,086,183 of CM021109.1, read as the reverse complement.
GTAAATACACATTTAATATTTTTTTTATTATATTTGTATAATATTAAAGTATTAATATATATTAATAATAAATTATATATATATAGTTGATTATTTTAAGTTTAATATATAAATATATATATATTAAAATGTTGATTTAAATAATGACATGATTTAAATGTAATTGGGTAAATTTTAAATTAATATGTAATAGTCGAACTAATGGATTTGTTTTAAAATAGTATATTTTGAAAGAACAAATATTTGATTTTCAGATATTGTGTTTAATAGATGATTAAATTGGTTTTTAAATGGTTCATTTTGAAAAGAAGAAATAGATGATTTGAAAGTAGTATGTTTTAAATTGAGTAAATGTTTATTTTATTATTACTTACAAGAAATTAAGGAATTAAATGTTTAGATTAAATTTCATCCTTTGTCTTAAAGAGACAATATTAAATCAGTTTTATTGAGCAATAAATTATTGAATTTTAGTAAAGGAAGTGGATTTAGGAAATCCAAAGTAGATTTAATTCTTGTTAAATTGCTTGTTAAAATATAAATTTCTTCAGTGTTTGTTTGAGGGAAATTGTTTGGTAGGGGTTAATAAGTCTTCCAGATGAGGTTTTTAATTATTGGGGTTGTCGTATTATGTTAGTCAACCTTTGAATTGCCTTGGGTAGTGTGTAGAGTTGTATCTAGTTAATTACCCGATTTCCACGAACGAGGATGTTTTGTGCCTCCTTTGGAAGGAGTGGATTATGTGAATTGCTGCCTCCAATGTTGGAGTGAGTTTTAGTATATCTTTCCTCCTAGAGTTGGAGTGGTCATAATATATATTTTGTATGCACTTGGGTTCCCTTGGTAATTGGTTTGAATGTGTGTTGTCAAGTAGAAGAGTGGCTTTTGTTAGGTGCCAAAGCCCAAAGAGGTAAACTGGATAACCTTTAGAGGTGGTTTAATCAAGTGATAACTAAAACAATATACTTAGGAGATTGGATAGTATTTCACACTAATCAAGATAATTTAGCCTCACTCATAGACACAAGTGCTCATTTAGGCTTGGGATGAGTGGGAAGGCCTAGAATGGCAAGGTCATCTATCTTGTCTTGATGAAAGGTATTTGATTCTACATGAGTGAGTATGGGGGGCGGGATTCAGTTGAGGCCACCAGGATATCCCATAATGGGGGTCAGAGCCTATGAAGATTCCCTGAGGATATCCCATGTTGAGCTGTGTGATGACACTCTTTCTATAACAACAGTCGCTACGCGATTTTGTGTGTATGGTTTTCTTAACATACTCGATCTGTTTTATATCTGGAAGCTATGTGACCATGTTAGAGTTATACCATTGTGTTGTACTTGTGATTGGTTGTGTCAGTATAAGTTCAGTATGTTTTAGCCTGTGTCTAGAGGTAGATGGTCTTGTTTAGGAATCCTTGTTACTATCTCCTAGCATGGGGGGTGGGCCTTCGGGTACCACTTGGTTGGGTGGAACGAGCACCTTACTCCGTTGGGTTTTCTTCTTGTTCGTGTTGATGAGATTTCTAGTTGGAGAGCTTGTGGGATCCTGTTACATTTCATGCTTTATTCATTTCAGTTGAATCTTGTAATTTATTACCCCTCATTTGTAATCGAGGTGGAAAGTTGTAATTTGTAATCATGCTTATTGGATTTACCTCATTCGGGGAATGAGAGATGTAATCTTATTGTTAATTTTTTGTTATATGCAATCTTATTGTAGCTCTTACTGGTTGATGTAATTTATCATTTATGGAATGTATGCATTCTTATTTTGTAAGTAGATAAATGTTATGGACTCATTTAAGTTGTTTGTGGGTTAATAAGTAATCTCAGCCTCGTAACTTTAGAGGTTGTTGGGAAAGGGTAGTGAACTTGCATGTTAATTGTACTTAAACAAAAAAAAATTGGTGCATTTAGTAGTTAATTGCAATTTCCTCTAGGGTTACGTAGCAGGGTGTTATACTCCATCTACCTAATTTGAAAGGTGAATTTAAATATTTAAAATAAATTTTATGTCAAATCTTGGTTGACCTACTTTTGATAAAGTGCATGATTTGGATATAAATACGTTATTTTGGAGCTAGATAGTAAGTTCATAAATAAGAAAACATTCCTTTTAAGAGCATAAATTAGGAGAAGAAGAGAAGATCTAAGAAGAAAAGGAGTATATTTATAACAAATATTGTGCCTAATTTGGAGCAAGCCTTTAAGGTAGATTTATATCAAAAATTGTGCCTGATTTGGAGAAGACCATTAAGGTAGATTTATAAAAGACATTGTGCTTGATTTGGAGTAGACCTTTAAGGAAAATTAATAGCAAACATTGTGCCTAATCTGGAGTAGACCTTTAAGACAAATTTATAGCAGACAATGTGCTTGATTTGGAGCACACCTTAATGGGAGATTTATAACAAACATTGTGCTTGATTTGGAGTAATATTTGGATAAAATATTGCAACATTTTGGAGCAAAGATATAAGGTGAATTTGAGAAGAAATATAAGGCTGATTTGGAGCAAGATTAAGGAAAAATTGGAGTAGAAATAAGTGAATTTTTGGGAGATAATTTAGAGAGATTGGTGCCTCTCATTAGAAGGGATTGGTGTCTCTTATTGAATTGGTGCTCAGTGGTGGGGACTGGAGTCTCCAGTAGGTTGGTTCCTACAAATTTTTAAGAAGATTTATACAAATAATATTTTTTCATGATTTTCTCTTGTAAGGGTTTCCACATAAAATTGTGTCTCTTATGTGTGTTCTTAATTTCTAGATCTTATATATATAGAATTGTTATGGATAATTAAGGTTTTAAGTAATATTTATGTGTTTTCTTAAAGTGAGAAGAAGTAAGGTTTTGATTCATATTGATTCACCCCCCTCTCAGTATAAGTCTATATTTCATTATGCATAGCCTTACCTTAGAGATTTAGACTAGTGTCTTATGTGAAGGGTTTATATGTCAAGATGGAATTTTTTGATATTTTGGTATGAAACTAGACTTTTTAGGAGTTATCCACTAAATTGGATTTAGGGAGAAAACCACTTTAATTGAACTTGTAGAGAAATCCTATTGAACCTACTAACTTGTCAACATTTTGGTGTCCAATTTAGAAGAAAAGTTATGATATGATGTTACAAAAGAACATGATGATATCATCATGATGTAAGTGTGACATCATCATGGAATGGGAGTGCTCAATATGGGATGATTTTATGATTATTTTCGTAGGGTGAGATGATGCTAGTAAAAGTACATAATGACCTTAGTAGAGTATGATTTGGGGGGAAATGCAACTGGACTGGCTTTGTGAGAAAATCCAACTTAATTGGATAAGAATTCAACTTAAAAGGTTTTTTCACTAGGATAAGGAATCTCCAAAAAAGGGATGATGATGATGATTATTTCATGATGAAAAAGGCTACATAATTTTTAAAGTGTACTAGACATAAGTTTAGATAGGCCTTATACTTTCATAATGATTCAATTTTATCTTATAGTTTGGTCAAGCATGGGGAAATTCAAGTGATCTATATTCTTTACTCTTGTTCGATGTAGTTTAGATGGAGACCAATTTCCTTTAAATTAGCTTATGTGAAAAAGTGAAGTGAACCAAACCTTTACTTTAAACGAGAAAGTTTGGATAGGTATTGGGATCCCACAAAAGATTAAATATGAAAATTTCAACCAAAATAGATATACAAGAAAAGTTAATTGAACTAGACAAGTGGAAAAACTACAAGAACCAACCTTTGGATTTATTGGAAGTTGGGTTCCCACAAAAATTACTTACAACTTGTTTCTTAATTTTCTCTTTTTATGAGGATTTCTAATTGGTCAAGGACTTGTGGGAAACCTAAGGGAACTAGACTTGGTTTGATTGGATAGGTAGAACTCGCAAGCCAAAAATCTAACTAGTTTGAACTCATTTTAACAAAAAAACTAAACATTTCCTATCCCTCTTGAACAATAGAACATAAGGACACAAATTATAAGATTTATCAAATTAATTATAAAAAATGGTTAATATAAGCTCAAATACACACTTATAGAGAAGAAAAAATAAAAAAATGAAGCACATCTATATGGGGTGCCAAGAAACCCTACAAAAAATAAGGGATATAAGGGGAGTCTACCTTAGTCAACCCCATTGTTAGTATTAAAAATAGACTGGGATGTAGATTCAGGATCTTTGGTCTTCAATGTTAATATGTAAGTATTAGGATTTACTCCCCGATCTTATGACTTTAAAAAGATGGGTTTTTGAACATTGGCTTGGAGCCAATCAATTTCTTACATAGATCAAGGAAAGGTTTTCTTTGTCATTCTTTTTTCTTCAAAAGTTGATAGGGATGCAATTTACAAGGTAAAATCATGGGTTATGGAGGAGTATGTCTTATTTTTGCAGCCATGGTTCCCAAATTTTAACTCTTCCACCATAGAACTAAAATTTATCCCATTCTGGTTGCAATTCCATTTGCTTCCCCTTGAATACAAAGAGCCAAAAATTGTCAAAATATTGGAAAATTAGTTAGGATTTTTCTTAAAGCATGACTAGGATTTTTTCAATAACCCTAGTTCTCCCATCAGGGTTTGTGTGCTTTTGAACACTTCAAAATTCATACCAAAAGAAATCCATATTAAGTCAAAATTTGGGACATAGGTTTACTTTATTTTGATAGAATCCCCAAAAAAATTATGCACTTTTTATCATAGGGAAGGCCATAATAAAAGGGAACATCAAATTGAGAAGGAGGTCATGATTAATTCCAAATAAACCATATTATAGTAAAGTAAACCAATCAAAAAATACTAAGAATTTTTCCATGGGAAAGCTCTCTTAGGTAGATAGTCATAATTGTTCAGATGAGGTAAATGATATGGAGATAATTTCTTCAAAAGCCACTAATATTGCTATGAATAAGGTATTAATTTCAACCAATATATTTTCTCAAAAAGATATCAAAAATTTTATTCTATCAAATACCAAAAGACTAGTAGAGGAAAGTTTTTTTGCCTTTCAAAACTTTTGAGATCTTTCCTCAAAAGATTACTCCCAATCTCAAGCCTATAAACATACAACAACTAGGATAGATTTCTAGGCATCTTACTTTTGAGAATGAGCTCTCTATGATGGAAAGGGATTCTTCATATTTTTCTAAAGGATACAAATAATCAAGAACAAGATTTATCACAAATATTTTAAGTTGAAAATGAAGCAATGATGTTGTCTAATACTTACACAAAGGATTTAGAAATTATAAACTTCCATAACTTCATAAATGATGGCAATCTTGTAATGCCCCATCATGGAACCCAGAGAACAACTCACACAAAGTAACGAAATAACTGGACAATTTTTTTTTTAAACATTCGATTACAACACGAGTACAAAGTAAACATCTACACAAATGTTCTTAGAGTTCCATGACAACACTACTAAAACATTCACAAGTAAAAACTTCACATCATTAAACTAGACATAAAACATAAGAATATATGATATTAATAATGAATAATCCATTTACATAATCATAATGAAGTTAAGTTGCATATACAAGTTACATCAATCAAGATTGTCTCATTACACCATAATAATATTACAATAAGGTCTCACATAATCATTAGGAATATAAACAATATAGATGATGGTCATGACACATCTGTCAATCTTGTTCATGTGCACAGTCAGCGTCCAACTCCATGAACAATGTAAAATCAAGAACCTATCATAAGAACAATATAATCATGTATTGCATCACCTACAAGGGGACCCAATGGAGGATAGAGCACGTTCCTCCCAACCATGTGGTACTCAAAAGTCCACCCCTCATGCTAGGGGATAATATCAGGTCCATATAGATAAACAAACATGAAGACAAAACATAACTTCACATGGCTTGATGTACACATAACGATATCTAAACCACATAATTACAAAAAAGCTCCCAGAGGAAACAACATAACAAAAGGTAACTCTACAAAAGAGACCAAATAACATGCATTAGGAGAAGAGTGTCATCACATAGTTACTTTAGGTTACCCTGGTGAATCTTCCTACACTACCAACCCTCATACCGAGTTACCTTGGCAATCTCTACCGATTCCTGACGCCTAAAAAAACTCATGTAAAATCAAACTACCTTTTGAGGAGACAAAGTAGACAATCATGCCATTCTAGGCCATCTCAACCTACCCTTAATCTATACAAGCACTAAGGTATAAGGCGAGGCAATCAATTATCTAAATTAATGAGTGAGCACTACCCAACCCCTAGTACATTGAATTAAGGTTTTCACTGAATTATCAACTTTTGATAGGTTACCCTAACTACCTCTTAGGGTTCTATCCCCTATCATAAGCTACTTTCCCCACATACGATAACATATCTTATTGAAAAATACATAGGATAGCCATCATGCACATGAAGCAAAAACCATGAATATAGACAACTCAATCATGACATAGACCATTCAACATTCAAGATATCACCAAGGTTACATTAATCCATGCATGGCTAAATCCAAAATCAAGTCATTGCAAATGAACAACATTATACAAGTATTATACGCTTTACAATACAAGTCACTTTTCCTAGCCTTTGGAAGATTTTAAAATACCATAACACCAAAGTAACCTTTTTAATCTGTAACAAATATATATATATATATATATATATATAATTTCCCAACATAAATATCCATCGAATCTTCATGAACTAAAAGTTCATAAAGGATAATACACTAACATAATAAAGTGTCTTATTTATATGTTCTATTTAAACAAATAAATCTATAATCATCCTTCATTAAGAATAAATTGAATTCTATACATTTAAAAGCCAATCAATTAAAAGGAATACAATTATAGTATATATATAAATATTTATGCATATACTTGTATATATATATATATCCAAAAACTGCCTTAACATCAATATGTAATATTTCATCTCATAATAAATAAATAAATGCTATGCCTAAATAAAGAATTATTACAACATCCACTTATCTCCACATTCAACTCACACAAATATCTTCAACTAAAGTACAGCCTCCATGCACAAAGAAACAATGAATATGCATGCAAAGTTTCCAAGAAGTGATAAAAAGCTCAGGGCTGAGGTAAATATAAGAGAAATCAACATCCAAGGAAAACTATGATTTGATTATCAGCTGATGACTAAGGATGAACTACATTGGCAAATCTAGTCCAAACATGCAAAGAAATACAATGAGGAGACTGCATGATGATAGCCACACACCTTAAGCAAAAAGATGGACCAAGACTGAGTAGCGATGACAGTACCAAGCATACACAATAAATAAAGAATATAGGAACAATAAACAAACAGAAGAAAGAAATGACAACTCAAAACTAAACTTGCAAGGTAAATAAATAAGGAGATTGTCAGAATTAAGGATACCAGCTATAGTCAGGAAGAATATGAACAAAACCCAAGGCAAACTATGATATGTTTAACAACACCGACAACATCATTCAAAACATGCAAATCATGTGAATGAGGAGATGACATGAAGATAACCATGCACAAAGCCTATAGAGAATTGAATGAGGGATTTGCAAGGAGTTGGTTGCACAGGACTAGGTAAAGAGAAGAGAAAATAATAAGAGTAGTGCATGCAATACTAAGCAGAGCTTTCTTGGCAAAGAATGCAGAGATTGAAATATAATAGGATGCACAAACATGTAGGGAAAGAGAATAAGGTGACTGCAATAATTTTTGACCTTTGACAATTGGTAGAGGAGATGGAAATACCAAATAGGATTATGCATGGTGAACAATGAATGAAGGCATGAAAAGTAAAGAATAGAGAAATGATAAACATAGATAATCCTATGGTTCTCAAAAGAACTCATGATTCAAATATGTGAGAAACAACAATACAACGATGAAAAATTTAATCAAAATATAGGTCGATAATGAAGTTTCCTAGCAGTACAAAAGTTAAAGAAATTTTCTAAATATTCAAGGATTCTAAGCACATTAACAATGAAGCACAATAGATAAAATCCCATAGATGATCTGAAGTAATGATAGAGTTTAAAAACTAACAATTTCAAAGAGTCACATAATGAAAAAAAACTATGAGATTTAGTTGCATCAATTTATTACACCTAGGTTTTCGAGAACTTTCATTTCCCTACCATTTTTCTTCAATTTATTTCAAAACTAATCAATAAAAACTTTGTTTCTGATGTTTTTGCATGATATTAAGCAAAAAATTTCAACCATGAGGAAAATCCAAAACCATAAAGGACATTCAGAAGCTTCAATTCAAGAAAAATAAAATCAAAGAAGAAAACCTGGATAATATTCTCGAATTCCGATGAAGAATGAAGCAGGACATAGGAAATATGAAACTATAAAAAATTTCGACACGTGCAATACCTTCAGATTCACTGTCTCCAAAAATTTCAACCAAAAAACACAGAGAAGAAGCAAAAAATCTCTCCAAAAAATACCATGATTTTTTTTCCAGAAATCCAAATCGAATTGTCGTGAACAATTTTTATTTTTTCTTAACAAAGCTTTTAATTCCTTTTTAATTAACTCCCAATAAAAAACTTAACTAACTATCATCATGCAACCAAAATTGATCAGACAGTTCAAATTAATCAATTGCACAAGATAACACTCTCTAACTTCGAGTCTAGATTTTCAGATATTTATACAAAAACTGTTCAAAACAAACTATTCAATAATATCTACTTTTCATTTCTTTAAGTTTTCACAATAAAATCAACAATTAAATTTAATTAAATATCCTATTTTAATAAATTTAATTAATCAAATCTTTTAAAGAAATAATCAACTTTATTTATTAAATTATTTAAACATAAATACTCTAATTTAACATTTCAATCAAATTACACTAAATCAAATAACTTATCAAAACACCTTTTAACTAATTAATAAATCAATTTCCAAACATGACGAAAACATGAATGACACGACGAAAACTTATGACAAACAACAACGGGTGACAAATGGGTACTCGTCCTATAAAGGTACGATGGCTAAAGTGGAAGGACCTGGCATTATCTCTGAAACAACATTTTCCCATTGGATCATGGCACGCTCAAACCTAAAAAAGTAGGTGGAGTCGATGCCCAGTACCTACAAATTACATAAAACAACATTGTCAAACATATTTGCATAAATCGACAATCAGACCATGAAAAAGAGTCTCAGCATAGTAGGGTAATCATGAGTGACTAATGTTACATTGTCTCCTTCACCAAGATTGACATGCAATAATACATTATAAAAAACATCAGATACATCATCATAACACACTAATGCTCTGAAACAACATAAAACCATAGCATGCATAAATTTTATCATAATATCACCTCACAAACATAATCAGATGTTCGACAATGTCACCAATGTATCATCAACAAATTATAAAAACTAACATAGTATCTATGTCATAACTGAAATAAAGTAGCATAATATCCAAAAACAACTAAAACGACTAGCAACTAAACATAAACAAACTAAAACAAACAGTAGCAACTTGAGGGACACTACAGATCTAGAGGGGATAGTAGATGATGCTTTATCAAAAGGTTGGAGGGAAAATAATAGAGAAAATAATAAAAGAAATAGTGAGAGAAGAGAACACTTTTGATTATTCTAAAACTCTCTCTATAACGAAGACACCATGTCCATCACCTCCATCTAATAAAACACCTAGAAAAAGAGGGAGAAAACCCAATGAAGTGAAATTTAAGGAGGAGATAAAGGAAGGAATTCATACTACACTAGATAGTAGTATGATAGTTGGCTTAAATAAACAAAAAAGGCTGAGGAGAGCTTGCTAGTCTCCTTGAGTGCAATGGAGATAGTATCATGGAATGTTAGGGAAATTAATGCCTCTGAAAAAGGGGATCAAATCAAGCAATAGTTGGATGCTTGTGGAGAAAATTTAGTAGTACTCTAGGAAACCAAAACCTTTGATGCAAGCTTTGAATCTATTACTTAAAAATGGTATAAGTGGAAAGCTATTCACTCACTTGCTCAAGGGGATTTAGGGGGCTTAATAAATTTATGGAATATAAAGTTTATATAAACAAAATTTCTTGTGATAATAACTTGCATTTGATGAAAATTAATCATTATGAATTAAGCTTTTGGTTGATAAATGCCTATGGTCCAAATACTACCGTTGGGAAAAATATTTTGTGGGATAGATTTAACCAAATTCTTGATCAACTAAATTAAGAGAAAGTTATACTTGTAGGGGATTTCAATGCAATAGTCTTCATTCAAGAGAGAAAAGGAGGAATTTTCCCTCCTCAAAAGACAATGGAGGATTTTGTCTCTTTTATTTAGGACAATGCTCTGATGGATATACAACTAGTCAATGGAAAATATACATGGACAAATAGAAGGAAATATTTCTTCTAGATAGTAGAACAATTAGATAGATTTTTGTCTTCACCAGATTGTATGGTAGGAGATTATATCTAAGAGCTTAGAGTACTAAATTCTACCTTTAATTGCCTCAGATCATTTTGTAATATCTCTAAATATTTCATCAAAATCATCAAGGTCAAATTGAAAATCTTCTTTTAAATTTGAAACGATGTGGTTCCTGTTGATGTGTTTTTTATGCACTTCTCAACACAGGTAATGCATAGGTGCGTCACCTCTCTTGAAAAACAATCTTCCACAATCAAATTGCAGAACACTATCCCAAGATCTCTAATGTCAAGTCTTGATAGTGCTTGGAATATCTCAGTTGTTTCATGTGATTTGCAGAAATCACAAGGCAATCTTACGAATGATTCAAAAAGTGGGGAAGTTGGATCTGCAAATGGGGTTCTTAAGATGGGAGAGTTGCTGAGCGTTTGTTGTAGGTTCAAACAGCAGTTTAGAACTCCATTTTGACATCAGATTTAGCTTTATAATGTGCAATGAACCTTGCCTAAGGTTACTTATTAAAAAAAAGGTAAAAAGGGCAGGGAAGAGAGAAGGTTCCTGGATCTAAAATTTTGAATGAACAGTGATCATGGAGGCTACTACAGTAGACAAACTCCCTAAACTGGGTTTTGTTTGGCCAAGAGAAACCTACAGTTACACAAAACCATTGCAATCTTCTAAGGATTACTGATTTTCAGATTGCACGTGCACATCATGAAAATGCAATTGCACTAAGTTGCATCAATGAAATATGGAATCCTAGGCTAACTTTGCACAACAACTTGTCATCAACAAGTGCCAAAAGTATGGGCTGTAAATTCATCAAATATTGTAACAACAAACACCATCATCACTTCCATTCAAGAAACTAACAATTAAACTAATAGGGAAGTAGAACCATGCACACATAATGAGAAAAATCAAAAGGAAACACCCATAAATCATGCAATGTTGCTTTCTATTGCTGCAGAATTCCTTTACACCAGCTCTCCAACCTTTTACAAATGAGGGGGAGACCCCTATTTATAGTTTTCCAAAGCCCGAATGAATGGCTAGGATTGAATTACATTGTGTGGCCCAAATTTGATTATATTAGGGCTTCACCTACCCTAAAATATTCATTAATTTAAAATACATATGTTGTCTTTTCCCTATTTTGTCTTTTAGTGCCCAGGTGTTGTAACAGTTTTGACTTCTAGCTGATTTCCCTTTTACTATAGCTGAAATTTCTTGAAAATTGTTATTTTCTTGATTGAATTGCAACATTATTCATTGGATCAAATGGGCTCATCGATGAATAGCATCAATGGATTGATTTCCCCTAATTCGGGTAGACAACCCCTTAAAGATCATCATCATCTAGTAAAAAGTAGGACAACTCCCTTATGCATCTTCAAGGCCACCCCCTTGTATTTTGTCATTGAATTTCTTGGTACAAGCCTTCTTCTAATGTCAGCTCTATTGATGGGTGCTACAAAGAAAGGTGGATATAAAATGAACGGTGACAATAGCTATGTGCTTTCCTTGTTCAACTTTCTCAATGGGTCTCCCCGACGGACCCGCGGTAGGCTTCTTGAAACCTGCATGCATGAAATGTCATAAGTGCTAGCATAAAAAAATCAAGGAAAACACTAGTCAAATCTTCAAAACTCTTTGTTAGATCCATCCATGCATCATCAAAAGATCATAATATTTAGTTTGAATTGTCACTAGTAGTTTTTTGGAGGGATTTTAGATGGTCTGGGCCTAAGAGGCTGGACTTCCCTAGCCGAAATGTTGTTTTGAAAGGGCGAACAAGGCAGGGTGACCCAGATGGTTCCTCCCGGCTTCAAATTTGGAATTTGAAAAGTTCATGCAGGAGAGGATTGAATTTGAGCATGTAGGTCAAAGTCCATTTTTGAATTGGGAGGGCATTTGGACGTTCCGGGATCAAGAGACCGGAATTCTATTTTGAAAGGGCAATGGACAATGTGGGCCCCAGAGACCAAAATGTTGTTTTGAAAGGGCAATGGACAGTCCGGGCTCGAGAGGCCAAAATACTATTTTGAAAGGGCAATGGATAGTTTGGGCCCTGGAAGCCAGACTTCCTTGCAAGGAATGATGTTTTGAAAGGGTGAACAAGGTAGGGCAACCCTGATGGTTTCTGTTGGCTTCAAATTTAGAATTTGAAAAGGTCATGCAGGAGAGGATCCAATTTGAGCATGTGGGTCAAAGTCCGTTTCCGATTTGGGAGGGCATTTGGACGTTCCAAGATTGAGAGGTCAGAATGTTGTTTTGAAAGGGCGATGGATAGTCTAGACCCCGGAGGCCAAAATGTTGTTTTGAAAGGGCAATGGATAGTTCGGGCCCTAGAGGCCAGAATGCTGTTTTGAAAAGGCAATGGACAGTCCGAGCCCTGAAGGGACGAAGTTTTGGAATGAAATTTTTGCAACTCCCCAAAACTTAATGAAACCTTGGCAGTTCACTTAGGCACCAAAAAACATCCCAAATCCATAGGAAACCTATCCCAAAAGTCAAAAATTAAAAGAATGAATCAAGCAAGCAGGGATGAGGCCTGGAGGACGTCGGGGCAACAGGTGAAGGGAAAACTCATAGGGCACTTCCACGAAAGTGAAAGACCTAGAAAAACTAAGGTAAGTGAATTTAGTCAGGGGAATTCAATCATTTGATGGCACATGACCTATTTAGGCTCCAGGAAAGGGGTACACAAAATGAGACAGGAGCAAAGCAGCTCGTTGGGAGTGAAAAGAGGGGGTCCCTGCCCACGACGGGGTGTGTGCGGAAAACATGCACAAAAAATGATGATTCACTGGGGAAATGCTCTAGAGAATTTTTATGACAAACTGGAATCAAGAACCTAGAATGTTTCTGATCTTCATGCTCAACCAAAGGATCAAAACCACTAGTTAATCCAACCTTTAGCATGCTGAAAATCCAAGTGTGTGCAATTGTTGCAAGAACCCAAGCTCCATCAAGTTAAGATATGTAGTTTATTCTAACTCCAAAAGCATCTGAGACATTGCCTCGCTACCAGTCAGGCGTCCATAGCCCCGACAAGGTTATCATTGTGATTCTCTTGAACATTGCTCTACTGCCGACCAGATGTCCATAGCCTCGGTAGAGTTTCTCGGATACCCCTAAAAGGTTGAATTTCTCTTCTTTTGATTTTCAATATTTTTCTTTCTTTCTTTTGTTTCTTTTCTTTTGATTTTCAATTTTCAATTCTTTTTATTTCAACCTGCAAGCATTGAAGCTCACACTTAGGGTTGAGAATCATAGTGGTGCTGAAGAAGAATTTTAGATTTTTCACTTAACTAGAATTCACAAAGGACCTATGGCGACCGTCAGATTCTTAAAATATGTGAGAGATATAAGATTCCAAAATACTTTAGAATCAGACCAACCAATGACTTATCCAATTTAAATCAAACATCTAGATCACTTGACACTAATAGAGGACCCTCACCATCCACTCTGAAAACTTGATTAGAGTTTGACAAATAAATACATAGAACAACCCCAGTTGATAAGTATGGTTGTTGTGTGCATAGATGCGCCCAGCCAAAAGTAGAGGGACATCAAGCAAAGCAGCAGCAAAGTGAGAGCAAACAAAATAAAACATAAAGAAAACACCAAAACCAACCAAAGCAGGACAACAAAAGAAAACAGTGAAGAAAATACTCTAAAGAAAGCAACCCACAACAAACCAACTAACCTAAGGAAAGTAGGAAAGAAGAGTATTTATAGGAAACCTACACTACTCAAAATGAGCTATGTACAAAGATATTTACAAAGAACTACGTTCAGGCAAGGCCAACCGATATTCATGCTCATTGGATTTCGTAATGCATGTACAAGCAAATGGGAAATCGTTATAGTTCTCAACCATGCAGATTTATCCTTATGTACAAAGAAAATAAATTCAATATTGCAGCATTCAAATTCTAGCACAACATCATGAAGAATCAACAATTGAGGAGGCTCATTAAACCCGAGATTAATCCATAAACACGTCCATTTTTCCTCATTCCCATAATCAAAATGATAAGTGTAGCTATGAAAATTAATAGGAGCAAGGAAGGATAGAACCTGGGTGTTGTCACATGGAGGTGGCAACATTTAACAATTGAGAGCGAGCACTACATCGTCGATCTTTGCATTGGCAGCTTCAGATGGAGGCACCGGATGGTGCAGCACTTCAGGCATCAAGTCTGCATAAGGTAGGGAGAATGGAGAAGAAAACACTTCATCCATGTCTTGTGTGGGATCGACAATCCCTATCAGTTGTTCATCAAGAAGATAGACTTCATCTCGATGATCTTTTGCAAACCGAGCATCCACATGATTGCTATCCTCAAAAGGAAACATGTTGTCCCACCTCCTTTCCCAAGTGTTTTCCTTATTTATGTGGTGTTCAATGGCATTGGACAATGACATGCAAAAATATTTCCTATTGCAGCCATCTCAATATGAAGGAGGATCAACAACAATCATGGTGAAAGGACTCCAAGTTGCATCTTGTAGTTGACAAGGTGCTTCATTTCTTTTGGTAGCTATCTCAACACCCTCGCCTTTGTCTTCTTCTCTTTGTTGTTCATGCATCATCACAAAGTTCACTCATTTCCCCTTGTTCACTATCACTATAGACGGAGAAGGAACCCCTCTCCCAATCTGTAAACTCTAGTGCATCACCGTTCAGAGGCTCAAGGAGTATGTCTTCATGGCTACCATGTTCTAGGATGTCCTCTTCCTCAGCATGAGTATACCTCCACAATACAACTCCCAATGGAAAGAAGTCATCAATTGATGGTACCTCATCAAGGGGGCCAAAATCCACTATGCAATCTCTCTCCAAGGACTTGTCATAAAGCCTATCATCCATGGTGTACAAATGCTCTTGAAAAGGGAGAAATTCTTGATGACTAGTGAACAACATTCTTGTTTGATCTAATTCATCGCTCCAAAGCTCGAGATTGTATTGTTGTCCTTCTTCTATTGCTATCCCAACATCGTCTTGAGGACCACCTTTAGCTGAGTTGTCACTTGGCTCGGGCTCTTGATCCTCATGTTCCATCCTTGAAGCAACTACAAGAAGTGGTGTGCTTGGTTTCCTTGCTTGTTCTCTAACTTGTTGGACAACTTCTTGGCATAGCTCGCATGTGAACTCCAAGTGCGATGAATCATGATGTCTATACCAATTCGGCAGTAGTAGCACCTCCAAATCCACTTGGTATTTTAGCTTTGACCAATCATTTCCTAATCTGGAGACAAGCTGGTCATATCTTTCTGCCACCGGGTCCTCATCATCACTTGAAAAAGAAGCTTAATGGTAGATAGCCATGGCAAGTGGTTGGTCCCACTCCTCCAAGCTTTCATTTTCATATTCTTGATCACTATCATTTATGAAGGAGAGGTCTTCTACTCTGATTTCACTTATGCCTGCATCATCATTTTCTATTTTTGCAAGGCTGTCATCCATTTCCCCTTGCTGATTTTCCTCTTTTTGATTTTCAGCATCCTCATGAGCTGCTGAAAAATGTGTTGATCCCTCTTCAACTTCCAATGGCTCCTCTTCTAGATCAGAGGGTTTCTCTTTGCTGATAGAAGAAAGGCTTTCTAACCTCTTTCCAACTGAACTTTCATCAAAGATTTCTGCTATCCTACATAAATCAGCTCCTCCCTTTTCATTTTCAGCTTCATTGTCCGTTGTCCCAACACTAGTTTGTGTTGGATTTCCTAGTTTATCTGCAATGTGTTGTCCTCCAGATGCTGACAACTTTTCTGCCTCATGGGATGACTCATCCTCTTTAACAGTTGGCTACTCCAACTTGTTCAAATTGCCTTTGAGTTGGGTGATGATGCTTGCACACGACGAACAAGTAAATTCTGAATGTGGTACATTATGAAATCTGCACCAACTTGACATTAGTGCTTCCTCCAATCTTGGTCTGTCTTTGCTATCTAAATTTTTTTGGATCAGCTCTTCAAATTCCTTGGCTGCCATGGTTGTCAATTCTTCCTATGGGTCTACAAGGGCTAAAGGCTAATATATTTCCCAAAAGGGAATCTCTCCTTGCAAGACACTTTCAATTCTACTCAAGAAGATTAGACATTTCAATTCATTGTGCCTGCAAGTGCAATGGATCCTACACTTATCTACCAATGCAAATTGCTGGAATGGTCTCTTCAATCTCCTATTTAAATCTGCATGTAGCTGAGTGATGTTGATTTGCACATGTTTCTCCATTTCAACTTAGCTATTGTTTGCCCTCAAAATTTTCAAATTTCAAGTTTCAGCATTAAAAAAATCTCCTTATCTCAGATTTCTTCTTAAAAGTGCTCTTTTCAACATCTAACATTCAGCTTTGTAGCCTCAGCATGTCAGGCTCTCCTTCTAGTGCCAGTTCTTTTTGGTGTGTTTTTTATGCACTTCTCAACACAGGTAATGCATAGGTGCATCACCTCTCTTGAAAAAAAATCTTCCACAATCAAATTGCAGAACACTATCCCAAGGTCTCTAATCTCAAGTCTTGATAGTGCTTAGAATATCTCAGTTGTTTCATGTGATTTGCTGGAATCACAAGGCAGTCTTACGAATGAGTCACAAGGTGGGGAAGTTGGATTTGCAAATGGGGTTCTTAAGATGGGAAAGTTGTTGAGTATTTGCTGCAGGTTCAAACAATAGTCTAGAACTCCATTTCAACATCAAATTTAGCTTTATAATGTGCAATGAACCTTGCCTAAGGTTACTTATTAAAAAAAAGGTAAAAAAGGCAGGGAAGAGAGAAGGTTCTTGGATCTGAGACTTCGAATGAATAGTGATCATGAAGGTTGCTAGAGTAGACAAACTCCCTAAACTAGGCTTTGCTTGGCCAAGAGAAACCTACAGTTACACAAAACCAGTGCAATCTTCTAAGGACTACTGATTTTTAGATTGCATGTGCACATCATGAGCATGCAATTAAACTAAGTTGCAGCAGTGAAATATGGAAGCCTGGGATAACTTTGCACAACATCTTGTCATCAACAAGTGCCAAAAGTATGGGCTGGAAATTCATCAAATACTGTAACAGTAAACACCATCATCACTTCCATTCAAGAAACTAACAACTAAACTAATAGGGAAGTAGAACCATGCACACATAATGAGAAAAATCAAAAGGAAACACCCATAAATCATGCAATGTTGCTTTCTATTGCTGTAGAATGCCTTTACACCAGCTCTTCAACCTTTTACAAATGAGGGGGAGACCCCTATTTATAGTTTTCCAAAGCTCGAATGAATGGCTAGAATTTAATTACATTATGTGGCCCAGATTTGATTATATTAGGGCTTCATGTACCCCACAATATCCATCAATTTAAAATACATCTATTATCTTTTCCCTATTTTGTCTTTTAGTGCCCAGGTGTTGTAACAGTTTTGTCTTCTAGCTGATTTCCCTTTTATTGTAGCTGAAACTGCCTAAAAGTTGCCCTTTGCTTGATGGAATTGCAACATTATTCATTGGATCAAACGGGCTTGTCGACAATTGGCATCAATGGATTGATTGCCCTTGATTCGGGCAGACAATGCCTTAAAGATCATCATCATCTAGTGAAAAGTAAGACAACTCCCTTATGCATCTTGAAGGCCATCCCCTTGCATTTCTTGATTGACTTCCTTGGCAAAAGCCTTCTTCTAATTCCAACTCTATTGATGTGTACTACGAAAAAAGGTGGATATAAAATGAATGGTGATAGGAGCTATGTGCTTTCCTTGTTCAACTTTCTCAATGGGTCTCCCTGACGGACCCATAGTAGGCTTCTTGAAACCTGCATGCATGAAGTGCCATAAGTTCTTTCATACACAAATCAAGGAAAAATCTTTGTTAGATCCATCCATGCATCATCAAAAGATCATAGTATTAAGTGTGAAATGTCATTAGCAGTTTACTGGAGGGAGTTTGGATGGTCCGGGCCCAAGAGGCCAAACTTCACTGGCTAAAATGCTATTTTGGAAGGGAGAACAAGGCATGGCGACCCAGATGGTTTATCCCAGATTAAAATTTGGAATTTGAAAATTTCATGGAGGAGAGGATCGAATTTGAGCATGTGGGTCAAAGTTCATTTCCAAATTGGGAGGGCATTTGGACATTCCGGGACTAAGAGGCCGAAATGTTGTTTTGAAAGGGCAATGGATTCCTTGGTAGGAATGTTATTTTGAAAGGGTGAAAAAGGCAGGGCAACCTAGATGGTTTCTCCTAGCTTCAAATTTGGAATTTGAAAAGTTCATGCAGGAGAGGAGCTAATTTGAGCATGTGGGTCAAAGTTTGTTTCCGAATTAGGAGGGTGTTTGGATGTTCCAAGACTGAGAGGCCGAAATGTTGTTTTGAAAGGGCGACAGATAGTCCGGACACTGGAGGCCAAAATTTTGTTTTGAAAGGGCAATGGACAGTTTGGGCCCCGGATGCCAGAATGTTGTTTTGAAAGGGAAATGGACAGTCCAGGCCTCGGAGGGACGGAGTTCTAGAATGAAATTTTCGCAACTTCTCAAAACTTAATGAAACCTTGGCAGTTCACTTAGGCACCAAAAAACATCCCAAATCCATAAGAAACCTATCCCCAAAGTCAAAAATGAAAAAAATGAATCACACGAGCAGGGATAAGGCCTAGAGAACACCAAGGCAATAAGTGAAGGGAAAACCCATAGGGGCACTTCCACGAAAGTGAAAGACCTAGAAAAACTTAGGTAAGTGAATTTAGTCAAGGGAATTTGATCATTTGATGGCACATGACATATTTAGGTTCCATGAAAGGGGCACACAACATGAGATGGGATCAAAGTAGCTTGTCGGGAGCAAAAAGAGGGGGTCCTTGGCCATGGCGGGGCATGTGTGCAAAACATGCACAACAGTTCCATCATCCATATTTTATACATTTACTAAGAAACTGGTGGATAAGTGTACCTTTTTGCCTAGGTTCCAATTTTTTTTAGTTCTATAAGAAATTCAAATATATAAAGCAACAAATCAAGGTCTGGAATGTGTAGGTCTTTAAAAGCATTTTTGTGCAAAAGGATCTGGTTTTCAAACAACTTTCATAAATAAATGACAAAATAATTTGTTAGGGGATGAATGTAGCGGTATTTTAAAAATAGAAAATGTTTCAACTGGAATGGAATGAGTTACTATCACAAGAATAGGTGTATTGGAGAAAAAAATCTAGGTAATTATGGCTAAAAGATGGAGATATAAATACAATCTCTTTTTAATATTTCAACTCAAATAAGAGAGCTAAAAATTTATTTATTTTATTCATGATAGTGCATAAGGTGTATGTTTGATGAAAGAAGAAGACACTCAAAATGAAGGGATAAAATTCTTCTCAAATTTGTTAACCCTAGTGAATTGAGTTTGAGTTCTCAAAGGGAAAGCGAGAGAGAAGACTTGTTAGAAGTTATCCCTAAATTAATCTTTAATAAGGAAAATGAGAAATTGTTGAAACCTTTCACTATAGAGGAAGTCAAATAAGATTCCTTTTCATTGCCAATAGATAAGGCACGAGGTCTGGATGGCTTTAGTTCTATTTTCTTCCAAAAGTGTTGGGATTTCATTGGAAATAACCTCCTTAGGGAAATGGAATATTCAAGAAAGACTAACACAAAGCTAAAAAAAATTAATGTAACACATTTAGCAATTATTCCAAAAGTAATCTCTCCAACAACCTTCTCATATTTAAGACCTATCTCTCTTTGCAGCACAATTTATAAGATATTTACAAAAGCTATTTATTTTATATTACATCCCATTGTGTCTAAGATTGTCTCTAAAGAGTCGGGAAGTTTTGTTCTAGGAAGGGAAATGGTTGAAGGAGCCATTTTTGCACATGAAGTCTTGCATTCCATTAATAAAAACTGTGTGCAGTTTTAAAGTGTGCCAATGAGAGTAATTAGTTAATAAAACTAAACACACACATCCATGCAATGTATTACATAAAAGAAATAGAAATAATAGAATTAAATTGCTACTTCTATCCTTTTAAATCATTCCATGGTTCTCTAGTCTTAAGGACCTTCAAAATTTATGCTCTCAGATTTGGTTAAAATGTTGCACATGAATCTACAAAGATGACAACCTAAAAAATGAGAAGATATTGTGCAATGCAAACTACATGCCTACATCTCTATATTTTTGGATATTTGATGCTTGAATGTTGAATGATCTATGATGGAGTACTGATATGTTCAAATGATGTTAGGACTAATAATGCAAATCTAATGGTAATGTTGTATAAAAGATGCAATAAACTAAAATACTAAAATGGAATATCTATGATAACACTATATGAAATACAATTCTAATAGCTAACTACAATGCTCTCCAAATGCTCTTAAGATTTCTGCAACATAAACTTGTAAAAATCCTCCTTATGAAAAGCTGTAGAAATGCTCTCTATTTACATATTTTTCCAAGCTTGAGATGATGTGGCAAAGACGGACGACTGAGATCGTGATCTTGAGGTATCAACAGTTGAGCACAAAGAGGTTAGAGGAATTCATGGAGGTTGCTCCATTTGGAAAAGCCAATCTTCCAAGTGTCCAAGAGCATCATTTAACAAAAGGAGTCATGTGTCTCCCAGGAAGTTAAGAGGTTGAGAGGTTAGAGAGAATATTCCTAATTAAAAATTAGAAATAAATGAAAATGTGTGGCATATGATGAGGTGGATGATGAGTTGGAGGTGGTTAGAATAAATATGGTGACATGTGCCAAATTTGAATTAAAAATTCAAATTTAAAAGGAAGAGGGAAATTAAATGACAAATTATTTTAAATTTGTGCATTCAATTAATTTAAGAGGAAAGTGATTTTAGGAAAAGAATAATTTAGGGAATGAACCACATAAATAAATTTATCAATTTATTTATAATAGTAGAGGAATTAGAATTTATTAATTAAATAAAAAGTATTTAATTAATTGTGCTCCAAACCATTTTTACGTGCATACACAAACAAGCTTTCATCTATTATAATAAAACTAGATATGTTAAAGGCATATGATAGGGTTGATTGCTCTTTTTTTATTTAATTTCTACAGAATTTTAGGTTTAATAAAAAATGGTGTAAGTGGATACTTTCATTTCTATCAAGGGAAAAAATTCTAGTAATCATTAATGGATAACTAGTGGTTTTTTTAGTTCAACACAAGAGGTTCGACAAGGTGATCCTTTATCACCATTTTTATGTATCATTCTTATAGAGGCATTGAGTATGTCCATTCATCACTTGCATTCTCAAGGTTCTTGGCAAGGGATTCCTATTCCATCCACCAATATAAGAACTACTCATTTTATTTTTGCAAATGACACAATACTTTTGGAAAAGAAAATATGACATAATTAAAACAAATAAAAGGTATTCTAGATAAATACATAGTAGCTTTAGGACAAAGCATCAAAGAAAGTAAATAATTTTTTTATCTATTTAATGTAAAAGAAGTTGTAAAAATCTTTATAGTTAAGTATTTAGGCTTTCAAATAGCGAAGCTTCCTTGTAAGTAGCTAGGAATACCCTTTTTTTCAAGAGCTAATAAAGTATCATATTGGCATAAGTGTAACACCCCAATTGTGAAGTTACTATTTACTATTACTACATAGGGTACATATGAATGTAATGAGAATTCTGGAGATGAATAAATTATGCTTGTACCTTGTTATCAATAATGTTATCTCATGTGATGTTGTTCCATTTGATGTTATCTCAATTAATGTTATTTCATGGAGAAATATTGCATAAATGTGAATGGATGGATATTAAATTAGTATTCTAACTTTGGAGATGTTTATGTATACTAAATATGTTATGAACAATTGACTATCATGTGCATGTGTAATTGGATGCAAGTATGTGTTCCATTCCTCTAGGTGGAGGGGAAGTATCACTTGGGGGAAGATCTTGGTCAGGTACCGGGTAAAACTAAACTATCTAAGCATATACACACACACCACATTAGAATGATTGAGTTGAGTCAGTTTGTGGGTAGTTGGTAAGTCATCCTTAGCTACTATGTATGCATTTGAGAGTCTTGTTTACTATTGCATGTATTATTGGGCGATGCTTATCTATTTGAGATTTCCATATCTTTCTTGTACTATTACGATTATATTGACAAGTGGTATGTACATGGAAGTATGTGTATATATATGCACATGCATGTTAGTAGGACCTAACAACATGTGTATGCAGATGTATAGATATAACACATGTAAACACTTATCAACATGATGGTAATCATGAGTTGCTATATGTGAATCAGATGTGATCATATATATATGTATAATATATACATGTATCCATATGTATATGTATATTGATAAATGTGTACGTTGGGGAATGGACACGCTCATATGGATGCATCGATATAGATAGAGCTACACATAATATCTTTCCTATGCTCTTATATATATATATCAAATGTATGCTTACATTATTTGCTACAATATAAATATATATATATATGAAAATATATACTAATGGTTATATATATATGTATATACATATATATATGCATGATAGTATTTAAATATATATAATATATTGTATATATATAATAATATATATTTAACATATTATATATGTTAATAGAATTTGACTATAGATCTCTTATTTGATAAAAGAACTTTTTTAAAGGTTGTTAATAGTCGATAAAGGCTATGACAATGGAGTTCGATAATATTCATTATTGACTATGTTTAATAGGGCCAATTAAATAGCGTATGATTGTTGTGTAAACCAATTATCATTCTGTTAAGCACCTGATATATTGCATTGTAATGTGTTTGATGTTGCTATCTATATTAAGTTTGACTTGGTCAATGCCATTAGTAAGAACAACCTTGACTTTGTCTAATGTATTAATCCACTCAAGTCAATTCATGCTCTAAATGGATCAATGGATACTTGTTGTCATAAAATGGAAGTTGACTAGTTCTTTCGGTAGTTAAAGTGTGCCCCGTAAGAAGGTGAGAGAATGAAAATGATTCCAACTTTGAACTTAAGTTGTTGTAGATGTATTTTCTTTGTGGTAATTGGAAGTAAGCATATGTTGATTGAATAATTCTTTAGATTGTTGTCACTAAATAGGTTGACCTACAGGTGATTATGTTGAGTATTAGCTTAAGAAATCACCACATTTATGATATGTTTCATGTGTTATTTTGCATAGATTTTTTTTTTCATCAGTATGCCTAAAATTTAGGCTTATAGGTGACCAAGTTGCTCTATAAATCATTGAACCATTTCATTTGAAAGGGACACATTCTTCCACAAGATAATATATCTTTTGCAATTCATAATTCGAAATTTTTCTAGCCATACTTTGCTTTGCATTGAGAGAGAAAGGAAGTGAGATCATATAGTTTGAGGGGGATTATATTTTGAGAGGAGTGAGGTATCAGTATAAGAGGTAGAGTTTATAGGGACATTCTTGAGAAATTGTTGCCAAGATTGTTGTTTAGGAAAAGGGCTGCATTGCTGCCATTTTTTCTGGATAAACGATAATAGGCATGGGGATGTCTTCTTCTTTGTTATTTTTACTTTAGAATGATGTGAATTGCATGCATGAGTGAGATATCTTTTTCTAGTATATGCATTAGATAATTTAGATTATTTTGAAAAGGAAGTTGAAGCTTATATATTGTTTTGAAAATTTGTTTTTAAGTACTCCATAGTAAGAGATGGGTGTTTATAATAGGTATTATATAATAGGTATGATTGAACATGAAAATCACATATGGTGTATTTAGCTAAGTTATTGATTTAACTAGGAAAGCTTCTGTTTATTCCTAGGAGAGATAATCCAATATGGGAGGGATTTTTAAGTACTTACGAGTAAGTAGGGTAATCCGAGTATATAGGCTATCTTTGGAATGATGGACTGTCCATTTGAAGAAATACCTATTTTGTGTACTTACTAGTTAAGTAGGATAACTCCAAGTAGATTGATATGGTTGTAGGTTATCTAGGATGATGGACTATCCATTGAAGGAAATACCTATGTGTAGCTTAAGATAGCCTTAAGTCAAATTGACCCTTAGTACTATATGTGATAGATGACCCTCAGTAGAACACACTGAATGAAATAGTTTGGCCAAAGTAGTGTGATGACCTTTAGCTCCACTATTAGTTCACCGTGATCTAGTATTAAATGCTAGAAAAATATTGTGGGATTACAAGTTCTAGTTATGTATAACAACACTATGCTTAGTTGGTTTTTGTTATCGATTACTCTACCAATCTCTTCGCCAAAGGGAAGGGCCATTTATTGAATGATAGATGTGTGGGGGACCACATTATGAGTCTGTGGTTGTCATAAAAGTGCATGAGTGATGTTTATCCTCCACAATAGGTGAAAAAAGAACCAAGATTTGAAAGGAAGGATCCTAGACCATCTTACAACTATTTGTTCTAAAGCTCATTGAGCTATGTATGTAAATGTATGATTTCTTGCATTGATGTATTTTATGAAATGAAAAGGAATTCATATTGTAATATGTTATGCATCTTGACTGGTAATTATCAATAAAATAAATAATTTTTTTATAGCAATGGCTTGCTAGTGTAATTACTCATATGCTGAAAAATATAAATGTTTACTTCATTGAAGGGTTAGTTTGTTACATGTGGTATCAGAGCTACCAGCTTTAGCTCTAGAACCTATGAGATCATCATTCTTTCCATCCAATGTTATCTAATGTTTTGAATTATTTTGCTAATATGGTGCATCTTAGATTAACGACTCGAAAGTCAGTAATTGAAAATGAGCATTACCTCAAGGCCAAGAAGGAAAGGGAAGCCATCGTTAGAAAAATAGAGGGAACTGACTACAAAAATTCAATCTGGTTGAGTGACACCAAAATTTTTAGTCACACACTTTCTCGAATCAGTGATGTGAAGAGGAACATGAAGATGGAGGCTATGTACAACTACCTACCAACTATCTCATCAAAAAAGTTTGAGTCATTACCACTTTCTAGGGATATGCCTTTAGAAGAAAGTGTTAGCCCTACATTCATCTTTAGGGATCCTAAAGTTCTACCATTCGTTGAAGTAATAACAATTGCTTCGAGTAACGAGTTTGAGGGATATGTAGCATAGACACGAAAAAGATGAGAAATGGTCTCATCAACAAATTTCTATGAAAAGGGTGGACTACATTGTTGATGAACACCATATTGACATTTCCTCTAATAAATATGTATTGGATGATAAATCTGAAGGTTATTATCCTTTTTGAGATAGGTACGAACAAATGAGAGATGAGCAGAAAGATTTGGCACAACATCCATCTCGATTTGTAGTTTATAATCCTTTAAGTTATGTTCCTAAGAGTGAATCCAAAGGATACTCTCCACCTGACTATCTAAATATTCACTCCATGTAATTGAAAGGATATTGTAATCCTCATGAAATGAATAAAATTATGTGTTTAGGAAAGGAAGTGTGTGCTTAATCTTATGTGGAATTATTGTGTGCATATGAAAGGTTTTTTGTATTTATTCCATAAGATAATTGATAACATAATTTAGTCTAACATGGATAAACATTCAGGAAAGGACCAATCACATAAGGATGGTGAGGACACAAAATAATCCCTATGGAAGTCAAGAGGTTGGACTAGGAACTATTGGAGTAGAGGCTAGGCTTGACCAAATCTTGGCAAGGTTAGCTAACCTTGAACAAGAAAGAGTTAAGGATAGGGTAGCAAAGGAAGTACCCATTAATGATCATGAGGGAGAAAACTCTTCCCATGGGCATAATGAAACCCATAATCATGAGAAGGAAAAATCACCCACACCATCTATTGAAAGGAATAAGAAGCGTGTGGCTTTTGAACTTACTAGGGACATGAAGAAGGTATTTCCACCCATGTTTGATGGAGTACTGATATGTTAAAATTATGCTAAGAATAATAATGCAAATCTAATGGTAATGTTGTATAAAAGATGTAATAAAATAAAATGCTAAAATAGAATTTCTATGGTAACACTATATGAAATAAAATGCTAAAAGTTAACTTAAATGCTCTCCAAATGGTCTTAAGATTTCTACAACATAAACTTGTAAAAATCTCCCTTATGAAAAGTTGTAGAAATGCTCTCTATTTATATATTTTTTCAGGTTTGAGATGATGTGGGAAAGATAGACGATTGAGATCGTGATCCTAAGGTATTAGCGATTAAGCACAAAGAGGTTAGAGGAATTCATGGAGGTTGCTCCATTTGGAAGAGCCAATCTTCCAAGTGTTCAAGAGCATCATTTAATAGAAGGAGCCATGTGTCTCCTAGGAAGTTAGGAGGTTGAGAGGTTAGAGAGAATATTCCTAATTAAAAATTATAAATAAATAAAAATGTGTGGCATATGATGAGGTGGAGGATGAGTTGGAGTTGGTTAGAAGAAATATGGAGACATGTGCAAAATTTGAATTAAAAATTCAAATTTAAATGGAAGAGGGAAATTAAATGACAAATTATTTTAAATTTGTGCATCCAATTAATTTAAGAGGAAAGTGATTTTTGGAAAAGAAGAATTTAGGGAATAAACCACATAAATAAATTTATCAATTTATTTATAATAGTAGAGGAATTAGAATTTATTAATTAAATAACAAGAATTTAATTAATTGTGCTCCAGACCATTTTTACGTGCATACATTTTGCCTCTCTTTGAAGTGATGTGTGTAGACGCATTGCTTCAAAGAAAAAATTTCCAGACCGTGATGATAAATTTTTTGATATGCCCCAGATGTTGATTTTGCAGTGATGAAGAAAGGATGCCGCCTCGAGAGGTAAATCAAGGATTTTTGAATTTTTGATGATTTTTGAAATTTTTGAAATTTTTTGATGATGAAATGATTTTTCACTAATCTTCTAATGATCTGTAGATTTGATGAGGATGACCTAATTTATCTCCCGAAAATGATTAGAGTCTAGCTACATTGTTGATTAGTTGATTAAAAGGCCCCTTTTCAAAATTAAATAAATGCCACCATAATCTCCCCTTAATTAGCCCTTAAAAGGTCAAAATGGGTGAAATAAAACTCATTTGTAACTTTGCATTGTGAAAACTTGAGAGAGAGAAGAGAACCAAAATGGATAGGATTGTGTGCCACACTCACAAATTCAAGCGAGTTTTCCGCCACCAGTGTCCAATCGTATATGACCCTCTGGTACGTACCCCGAGAACTATTCCTTTCAATTTTTCTTGCTATTTTGCATTTTAAAAATTTGGTTTTCCACATGTTTTAGTGCATAGGGTTAGGAAAATAGCACGTCAAGTACCCGATACAACACATAGAGTCACTGTAATAGTGCATAGGGTTAGGTTTAGGTCTAAAAATAGATTAGCCCATCAAGTCACCACTTTAGTGCATTAAGCTGCTAGAATAGTGCATAGGGCTTCTAGTGCATAGGGTTGATAAAGTCATGCATAAGGTAATGCAATTAGCGCATTTGCGAAATGACGCATCGAGACCCTGTTTCGACACATAGAGGTTGTTTTCTAGCACATCCAAGAACAGGCGCATAGAAGGCCTATTCTAGCGCATCTTGTAGATTAGCGCATATAATCTCTATTTTAGTGCATTGAGCCAAAAATGATGATTTTGAATGATTCCTCCTAGATTTTGATGGTTGATGATCACGTCAGTTGATGATAGGATGATGTTGATTGATAGGTTGATGATCATCCTCATGATAGGCAAGGAATGATGATAAGATAGATAAGGATGATTGATTGATTGACCTCATGACAAATGAGAGTCAGATATAGGTTGATTGATGTTGATTGATCTCATGACAAATGAGAGTCGATTGATAGGATAGGTGCTCCTCAAGATTTGATCAAAATCTCATGTGAGCTGATTTGATTAATTGATATGTTGATTGATTGATGTGCTAACTTGATATGTTGATTTGATCATAGGAGGGTGGTCTAGGAGTTCTTTAGGCTCGAGAGCACTTTCCATGGATGTGGGATATGATTCCACAACTTACCCCAACAGACTTAGCTATTATTGATCAGTGTAGACTGACTTCCTTGATTGGCATGCCCCAGTACCAGATTATTTAGGGGCTATTAATGACACTTGTAGAGTGGTGGCATAGTGACCACAACACCTTCCAGTTTGAGACTGGTGAGATTACAGTTATACCAGAGGACGTATATCATATTTTGAGGATACCAGTCATGGGGGACTTGGTGGTGTATGATCATGAGGAGTAGGGAGGGACTGATGCCATTCAAAAAAAAAATCATGATGGTTATCTTGGTGGCTACGAGATATCTTGGTGGGAGTTGATTGTGACTCATCGGCCCTTGCCATGTGTGCTAGCAAGATTCATTGTTGGTTTCTATGCCCTGACCATAGGTCGAAGGGCTTTTTAGTTGGTTGGGGTCAGGTTTTAGAGGGCATGATTTCCCATGGCACTAGATATGCTTGGAGTTCATGCATGCTTGCACACCTATATCATGATTTGCATCAGGTCATATATCTTTGGGCTAGCAGTCTCACAATGGGGTGTATATTATTATAGCTCTAGGCCTGGGAGCATATAGTAATTACACGACTAGTGGGAGGGAGGGCTCGACCAGCAGGGCAACCATATATTTTTGGTTACACAGGGCCAATAATATTTTTGGTTATATTATTGAGAGATTTATTTTTGGCTAAGTGTACAGATAGTATGAAAAAGTTTAGGGCTACAAGGGGTAGCACATTATGCTCGATGGAGGCAAGACATTCCAGAGTGGGGGCCTACCCTAGAATATGATGTGGCTTGTGCGAAGTACTATGGTTTACAACCGATTTTGTGGCAGTATCATAGAGAGATTATTGATGCTCATATGACAAAAAATTAAATAGAATATTTTTATACACATCCTTTTCCACGGATCTCAATTCTAGATGAGCCTGCACCCATTTTGGAGGTTGGGAGGAGGGTAGGACAGAAAATGCAATAGAGGGGGGATGGTGGTGAGGAGGAGGAGGCAAAGGAGGAGGTGGGAGATGATGGTGGAGACGAAGAAGGGGATGGAGGAGGTGGAGGATGAGATGTGCCAGATTTTGGGGTCATCCCCAAGAGGAGGAGGTTAGCTCCCTCTGAACAGTGGCTAATGGTTCTGAGGATGCCCTCCAAGAGGTAGAAGACGTAGATAGCTGGGTTGTAGGTTTAGGTATAGACTCTACAGGGGAAGGTATAGGAATTGCATGTGCATTTAGCCTAGGCTCAGGCTCAGTTACAGGCACAGGAACCGACGCAACTATAGGTATAGGGACAGATGGTACAATTGCAGGTACAAGTAGCCACCCTCACAACTAAGAGATATGTCACCCGACAGAAGGTAGAGCAGGTAGTGGTAGTGGCGGATAGGATTCAGACTGCAATCGAGGGTGCAGGAACTGGTGACCTAGTCAGATAGCTCCAAGAGTCCGCGAAGGAGGAAAAGTATTACAGGGGCAGATATTATGAGGTCATGCTAGCCGAGTAGATATTCAGCTATGCTCATTCTAGTCTGGTCACTCTCATTCTCAGACTGCCAGTAGGGGCATCATGCAACCACTCCTAGGGGGCTCACCAGGAGGAGGTCTAGGAGCAGGGCCATCAAGGGTAGGAAGTGTTGGGGGGAGACTTGCGACCTCAAGGGGTAGTACCATAGGATCTCATGGTCACATCTGATATATGTTATATTCTAATTCAGAGACCTGGCTTTGCCACATTTTTGATGTATCATTTCTCATTCCATTTGATATCATTGTATACTTGATATTTTATTTTGAGGTTATATGATATGTAGTAGCGATTATTGATCTATGTCATTTATGCTTTTATTATGGATGCTTATGATGGATACCTTTATTTATGTTCTATGTGATGTGGTATTCTATATGATTATGTCATGGATGCATTAATAAGATGGATGTTGTTATGCAAATGATATGGGATGCATTATATTTTTGTATTTTTCACATGTATATATTGATGTATGGATGAAAATATGTGATTGAATGTGTTGATATGAATGATTTAATGAATGGATGTATGGTTCATGGATTCCAAATGTATGATAAATTATTGAATGGAATTTGAACATGATATGTGCAGATGCATGGATTTATGATAATGCTCTCTTTTTTGGATTTTTCATGAGGCAAATAAATGACCTAGATGTATGGATGATTATGTAAACAAATTATGATTATGAATGATGCCTACGTATGGATGGATGATGAATGCAAATGAATGTATGATTTTATGTTGTGGCCTAATGTATGATTATGAATTATGTAGCAAATGTTATTACATTACTGTAATGCAAAGAACTTTTCTATATTTTTGGTATTTTCTATGCAAATATGTGACCTAAATGAATAAAAGTGAAATGAATTATGATGATGAATGGATTATGATGTTATTATTAATGATTGATGTGATGAATTCATATATGGATGGATTATGGATGAATGAAAGAAAGAATTTATTATGACCTCAATGTATGATATGGATTATGAATGATGATGGTATTTTGGAAAAATACTTTATTTTTGGAAATTTTCATGATGCAAATATTATAATGAATGAATGCATGAATGATTTGTGATAGTGGATATATGATAATGCTTTCTAATGATATGAAATGGAAATGTCAATGCAAATGACTCATTGTTTTGTTATGTCAAGTGTACTCAATCTTGTAGTGAGAGATAACATCATGTTGAAAGTTACCAGCCTTGGAAAAATCTATAATGCAAATGTAAAACTAATATGAATGCAATCCTATTTATGCAATGTTGTCATCTTATTCATTGTGCTTATAATCATCATTGAGTGTTTTATTATGTTGAAAGTTAGTACAAACATCAATGTTATAATTAGACCATGATTACCTGGGTACAACTTCCATACAACTTTTGTTGAGATTTGATAATACAAGATAGCACAAGCATCTAGGTATAATTAGACCAAGATGACTTGAGCATCACTTGTGTAAACAACCAAGAGTTAATCATGTTCCCATGCAAATTCAAAATGTCATCAATGATACTTTGTAGAGCGTGTCTCACAAAAATTTGCACAGTTGTAATGATTGACTCGCATACAACAAACAAAGAAAAATACCATTCTCAATCATAGCCCCTCTAGTTCAGGACATCATCGAGGTACTCCAAATAAATGATAACAACAATCACAGTACATCAATTAAAAATTTGTACTAAAGTGATCCAACCATGATTCAAAAGATAATCCTTTAGTGAGAGTTGATTTGATTTGGATGTTTGCCCCTTGTTGTTTATTTTCCTGTTGGTTTAAGTTCAATGGTTGTTTGCCCCTAGTGAGATTAGGTTTTTTCCCCCAATGAGAAACAAACCAAATTTATTATGGGTATGTACAATGATAAAAAAACCAAGGTGGGACATGACTATAGCAGCTGGATATGGACATGAAGCTCATTGTATGACAGGCATGAATGCACAATGGTGTCGAAAAGTGGGTAGTCAACACACACTCAAATAGACGGAGAAGTCGACTTATCACAAATAACACCTATTTACCAAGTTTTCACCATTTTTTTTTATTGCACTTTTTCAAATTTTATGATTTTTTTGCTATAACCAAGACACCTGTTTGCTAGGTTTTCACCAAGGTAATAATTTTTTTGATTTTTCAATTTTGATTTTTCTTTTTTTCTATTTTTTTGTCTTTTTTGATCTTTTTGATTTTTTTTGTTGTCACCAAGATGCTTGTTTGCCAAGTTTTCATCAGGGTGACCATTTTTTCAGGACTTTTTCTATTTTTTAGGATTTTTTTAGGACTTTTCCTGCTTTTTAATGATTTTTTTCAAGACTTTTTTGGATTTTTATGATTTTTTCAGGACTTTTTATGATTTTTTCAGGACTTTTAAGCATGCACCAAATGCATTATGTATATAAATTTTTTAGATGAAGGTTTTTCATTGGTTCATCAAATAGACCCCCCTCTGGTGTAAACAACTTATACGATCCTGATCCAAACACTGAAACAATAACAAAATGACCTAACAAATTTAGCTCAAATTTTCCTTTCTTTTCTCAGTCCTGCTGATTACATGGATTTTCCTTTAGTACTAAATGACCTACTTGAAAGGTCCTAGGTTTGACCTTGTGATTGTAGCTTCTAGACATTCTCTTTTGATAGGCCTTCAAGTGATCCACTACAAGTTGATGACGTTCATCCAACAATTCCAACTCTTGTAGTCTAGACACACGATAATCTTCATCTGAAATGAAACCTTTCAAGGACACATGAAGCGATGGTATCTCAACCTCAATGGGAAATACTGCTTCAGATCCATAGACAAGTGCATATGGTGTGGCACCTGTGGGAGTGCAAATGCTTGTATGATAAGCCCACAAAGTAGGGCTCAATTGGATATGTTAGTCACATCTAGCATCATTGACAGTTTTATTTAAGATCTTTAGGATGGTTTTGTTTGAGGCCTCTGCTTGGCCATTCCCTTGAGGGTAATAGGGCGTAGAAAACCGATGTTGGATATGGAATATTTGACAGAGTTCTTGCACATCTTGATTCTTGAAAGGTCTGCCATTATCAGTGACAATGGATTGAGGGATACCATATCTATAGATGATGTAGTTCAGGATGAGCAATGAGATCTACTTTCTTGTAATGGTGGATAGAGGCACGACTTTGACCCACTTGGTAAAGTATTATGTAGCTGTAATTATGAACTTGTGTCCATTGGACGAACATGGGTGAATTTTTCCTACAAGATCCAATCCCCACTGACAAAATAACCATTTTGATGCGAAGGGTTGGAAATCTTGTGTTGGTGCATGGATGAGATTACCATGGATTTGGAATTTTTAACACTTTTTAACAAATTGGAAGGACTCTCTCTCCATACTCGACCAATAGTATCTCAAATGGAGGAGTTTTTTAGTGAGGGTTGGACCACTTGAATGAGTGCCACAGATACCCTCTTGGACTTCTTGGAAAGTCATTTTAGACTCATCGTGTTCTAGACATTGTAAGAGAGTTCCATCAAGACCTCATCAGTATAGTACATCTGCAATAAGGGTATGATAGATAGATTGGCGGATAAAATTTTGTTTTTGGTTTTAGGAGAGATCAAGAGGAAGGATATTATCTTTTAAGTAGGTATAGATCTTCTCGTAGATCAAGGTATCAACATCAAGTAGGTGGCATATGAGTCAAGATTCAGGATCATCATAAGCGGGGGTAAATAATTGTTCCACCATGAACTCATAACGACTTTGTTTTTCTAGAATTTGGAGTAAATAAAAAATGGTAGCCATAGCATCAACAACTTTATTGTCAATCCTTGGAATTTGAGCAAATTTTATATCAAAAAAATATTTCTTGAAGTCATCAATCATCCTTCTATAGGGC
Source organism: Sequoiadendron giganteum (assembly GCA_007115665.2). NCBI lineage: Eukaryota > Viridiplantae > Streptophyta > Pinopsida > Cupressales > Cupressaceae > Sequoiadendron > Sequoiadendron giganteum. The sequence goes on along the minus strand of CM021109.1, from coordinate 236,052,289 downwards.
ATCAATTTTTCATCCTTTGTTTGGTAATCATCATTGACCTGATTAATGACTAGTTGAGAATCCCCGTAGACTTGTAATTTAGTAACTTTCTATTCCACAACTATCTTGATTCCGATGATAAGTTCTTTGTACTCTACCATTTTGTTGGTGCAAGGAAACATGAGGCGATATTATTTTGGAATGGTGTGACCTTGGGGAGTAATGAATAAAATTATAGCTCCTGATCCATTTTGAGTATGTGAGCCATCAAAATACAACACCCATAATTTTTTTGTTACTACGAAGACATCAACACTTGGAAATTCCATGTACAGGGGATGATCATCATGAATTGGTGCTTCCACTAGTTGATCAATGATGAATTTCTCTTTGAGTGATTTTCTATTGATATATTGGATGTCAAATTCATTGAGTATCATCACCCACTTGGCTAATCTTCCTATCAAGTTTTCTTTGCTAAGGAGATATTTCAGAGGATCGATTTTGGCTATGAGTTTGATTGTATGAGTTAGCATATAATACCACAATTGTTGCATAGAAAACACTACTGCTAGACAAGATTTCTCAATGGTTGTATAGTTGATTTCATAACCATTTAGAGTTCTACTAATGTAATAGATCACCCTCTCCTTTCTTGTTGAATCTTCTTGTGCCAACAAAGCTCCCAATGATCGATCAGTTGTGGCTATGTACAATAAGAGAGACTTTCCTTCTATAGGTGGTGCTAGCATATGTGGACTCATCAAGTATTTCTTCAATTGATTAAAAGCTTCCTCACATTTCTCGTCCCATCTAAAGGAAAAATTCTTGTGCAAAAAGTGGGTACAAGGATGAGTCTTGTCAGCCAATTGTGATATGAATCTTTTGATGGACTAAAATCTGCCTTGAAGGGATCTTAACTGAATGATATTTTTCGAAGGTGGAATTTGCATGATAGATTTCAATTTTGTAGGGTCTACTTCAATACCTTTTTATGATACTATATATCCCAGTAGCTATGTTGATGTTACCCCAAACACACATTTCTTTAGATTCAGGCGAACTTTAACACCCCTCTATTTTTCTCATATGTTTAGATTACGATGCTTTGATATTTTGATCACTATTTTACTGCGATGTGGACTATTTGTGGTGGTGTGATGTTATTATTGGACATGTCCTTGATTAGTATAATGACGGTTTGGTATAACATGGTTATTGCACATGTGTATTTTATTTATGTTGGAATTGTCAATTCGTGATAAGTGTATTTGTGAAGGGGATAGGATTGCATCACTTGCTTGCGAGCGCCTTGTGATTCCATGATTTCCTCTTCATGGTGTGTTTTACTATTTTTTTTATATACATGTGCTATTGATGCCTCATTTACAGGCTTGCAGGTACATTACATCGACTCCATATGGCTTCACAGGTTTGAGCGTGTTGACCCAATGGTTAAGTTGATTGGGAGATAGTAGCTGGGTTACTTATGTCAGGTCTACACCCTAGTCTCAGTGTGTCATCAGGTTTAGTCAGTTGTGTTTGTTTAATTGTGTTTATTATTGCTTTATATTATTGTGGTAAAATGCTTTTAAAGAGGTTTAGAGAAATTCATTATTAAAATTTGAAAAGAAGATTATGCTTATTTTAAATGTAGAGATTTTAGAATTAATAAATTAATTAATTTAATTTAATTAATAAAAAGAGTAATCTTTGGGTTATTTGATTTATTGATTAATTAAAATAATTAAATTTTTAATGTTTGAATGGGAATTTTTTTAATTATTAAAATATTAAATTTTGATTATTAGAAGATTTTTTGATTAAGAGGGTTGTTGGAAGATATTTGGAAATTGCCACCAAGTGTTAGAAAAATTAATTAAGTTGTTGGAGAAATTAATTCCCAAGAGATAATCTTGGCTTTGGGTGAGGAAGCAGAAAGCTTCTTCACGACAAGGCATGAGATATTTTGCATGTTGGAATTTTGGGGAAAAAGAAATTTTGTTGTGTTCTGGAGATTTAAAAAAAACGATTTTGGGTTGTAGAAATTGTTTGGGAATACTTGCATTTTAGAAGATTGTTTGGAAATTTCTTGTTGTGTTGGAATTATTCTTGTGCTTGGGAAATCAAATTTCTTGGAGGAAGTTGTGGTTGTCTAGATGCTTTGCTTGAAGCTATGGAGGAGGCTCTCCACTAGATTCAAATACTCAAGAAGCATTTGTTTACAGGTTCCTTTAATTATTTTATTTTTTTGCAATTTAGAAAGATTACCTATACAAAAGAATTTATAATTTGTGTAGAAGCTTTAAAATTATTTTTTAAATTTGTAAGGCTTCTGTGTTTGAAAATTTGTCTTGAATATTTTAGTGCTTCTGTAGAATATTTTATAGTGATATTAGAGAGCCTCTATAGAAAATCATTGTTAAACAATAAAGAAAAACCCAGAAGAAAACAATAAAGAAATTTATAAATCTGTGTAGGATTAGATTCAAAAATCTTCCTGTTAAAAGAGGGCAAAAATCTTATTTGTATTGGAAAGAACTTCCTGTAGAAGAATATTATTTTAAAAAAATTCCCAATTAGTTTGTTTAGGTGGGAAATCATAAACCTTTGGGAAAATTGTGAAATCTTCCTTGTGTATGATAAATGTGATTATTGCCTTTTCTGTGAGTTGGATAAATAATTCCTGTAGAAGGAAATTTTGTGAAAATATATTATCGACTGAAGTAAACCTCTGATATTTAAATATGTTTTATGAGTTTGTTGTAAATTTTATTTTTAGAAAGGGAACCCTATGTTAGAAAATGGTTTTCTTTAAGATTTGGGATAATTACCTGTAATTGACCTTCTTCAGAAGTTTATCCCCATTTTATCCACTAAGCTAAATTCCTGATATATATATATATATATATATATATATATATATATATATATATGTGTATTAATCAAACAAAATTATATATATATATTCTTATAAAATTTAAATTGAAATATCTCTAGATATTCCTGAGTGTCGTATGTATGGCGTGTCTCAATTCAAATCATTGGGAAATTGTTCATTATTCATTTTTTATTATTGAAATTATTTTGCATTGGAGGGGAGGAAGGTAGGTGCATGGCTACCTCCCCACGCTCCCCCCTTTGGGGAGGCGGGTGAGGAGGTAGCCAAAACTTCCTCCCACCTCAACCCCTTCTGTAGGGAGCTATATATAGCAGTAAGGGGGATGGTTGTGTATGAAAATAGCAGCTACCCCCCTAACCCTGAATGCCATTTAGTTTTAAATGTTTCATCTGCCTTGTGACGTGGGAATTTTGTGGTAGTTAAAACATAAAATATTTGATATATAATGTATAGATATAATTATAATCAATATTATTTAATTATGTTTGTTTTGTAAAATAAATTCATATATATAATGTATATATTTTGATATATATATAATTGTGTATAAGTGTAAGTATAAGTATGATTGGTATATACTTAATGTGAATAAATTTATATATATTCTTTTAATTTTATCTTAAATAGGTGCATGCATATAGGCACAAGTTGAGTTAATTCTTAAATGAAGTATTATTTGGATTGAGGAAATTCATTTTTTTTTAAATGGTCATTGGATTAAATGCATGTATTAGGTGAATTCAAAATGATGCATTTCTGAAAGAGAGGAAATTATAATTTATTTAAATGATATAATCTATTTGAGGAAACAGATGTTCATCTCTGTTTGAAAGATTTTTATAATTAATTAGTTAAATTGGGATATTGGGATGTACAATTGTATTTAATTATTTTATTTCCTATCAGCAAATTGGTATTGAAATTAGAATATTGTGAGCATTAAACTATTGGGTCTTTTGATGTACTTGTGATCTCTTCTGTAGTATTTTGGGGTAATTGAATAAAAGTAATAGATGAGGTTTTGTAAGTCTTCTAGTAGAGGTTTGTTATTGTTTGGGGGTTGTATTTTATTGTCTTGCCTTTTGTAATTCCTTTGAGTAGTGTGGTTGTCATATTCAGTTAGTTGCCTGGTTTCCACGAATGGGGATGTTATGCCTCCTTTGTATGTAGTGGTTTTGGTTATTTGTTTCCTCCTTAGTTTGGAGTGGTTATGTTCCATGTGTTGAAACTAGGAGAGCGAATCTTTATGGGGGACGAGATCAGTGAATATTTGTCAAATAACTCATGCACCTTTGTGGTGACACTTCTCCTAGGTCAACTATATGTTGGTTTTGTAAATTAAAAGATTATGTAACACCGGAAGCATTATGACCTTGTGATTGTTTGATTTATGTGTTTGGTTGAGTCAGTATCAGTCAGACTGGGTCTAGAGGTAGTAGGTTTGGCCATGTATTCTTGTTACTATCTCCTAGCATGGGGGGTGGGCATTCGGGTACCACTTGGTTGGGAGGAATGTGCACCCTATGTCATTGGGTCCCCCTTTGATTTGTAGATCATGATGGTGAGATTTCTAGTTGGAGAGCTCATGGTTTCCCATTTATGTTTCATGCTTTGTTATCATTTTAGTTGGTTCTTGTAATTATTACCCCTCAGTTGTATTTGAGGTGGTTGATTGTATTATGTAACCACATTGTATGTATTACCTCATTCGGGGAATGAGAGATGTAATCTGATTGGTTAAAGTTAATGTTAAATGGAATCTTGTTGTATTTCTTAATGTTATGATGTAATTTACATGTATGGAATTGTATGAGTATTTAATTCCTTAAGTAGTTATAATGATATGGTTGTAATTATGGTGTATGTATGGTTTTAACGTAATCTTAGTCCTATAGAATTAGAGGTTGTTGGCAATAGGAAGTGAACTTACATGTTTAATATACTTTTAAAAAAAAAAAATTGTGCATTTGATTAGTTAATTGCAACTTCCTCTAGGGTTGTGTGGTAGGGAATTATACAAATATTGAACTTATTTAGCAAGGTGAAGAGTTTGTCTAGTATCTCCAAATGTCCTTCTCTAGTGTAACATTTGGCCAACAAGTCATCCAGATAATCTTCCATGAAGGCATGCATCATGTCGTGAAAGATGGTTGTCATGGCTCTTTGGTATGTGCCCCCTACATTCTTCAATCTGAAGGGCATGACGTTCCAATAAAAGGTTCCCCATGGGCAAGTGAAATTTTTCTTATCCTGATCTTCAAGTGCTATCTTGATTTGATTATAACCAGAAAAGCTATCCATTAGTGACAACATGCCATGACCTTTTGTTAAGTCTACAATGATATCAATTTTTGGAAAGGGGAAATCATCTTTCAGGAAAACCTTGTTGAGGTCATTGAAGTTTGTACAAATTTGTATGCTGCCATCAGGTTTCAAAATGGGTACAATGTTGGATATCCACTCTGCATAATCAATGGGTCTGATGAATCCTACATCCAATAATTTCTTTAATTCTGCCTTCACCAATAGAGCAATGTGAGGATGCATTTTTCTCAACTTTTTCTTAACTGGTTTAGCTCCTGAAGGAAGGGATAAATGATGCATGATGAGATATGGGTCTATCCCCAACATGTCTTCATATGACCAAGCAAAGTTGACTTGTCATTCTTCGAAAAACTTGATAAAGTTAGGCTTTTCCAATTCTGTCAATGATTTTGCTAGATGGAGAGTTTTCACTATTTCTGCATTATCGACATTGATGGATTGCATTGGTTCAATCAAGACTTTGGATATTTCTTGGAAGTAATCAGGAAGAGCATAAAACTTCCCATCCTTCAGCACCTTGGAGAGGTTTTCACTATTAGATGTGATCTTTATTTTTATTCTTTCTTGATCTGATACTGCCATGGAATGGTTTCCACAATCATATCTTTCTTTTGTTTCACTCATTTTGCAGCTAGGAAATTTTGTACTCCCCTATATAGAATCTTCGTTATGACGTTCAATGGTGGAACCTGTTTCAAGAGTAATAGCACAAAGGAAATTGACAATGGCCTCATCATTTGAAAAGGTGGGGATATCAATAGGGTCAGTTTGGTCCCAATCTATAAGTTCAGGATGTACCAATGGTAAGGGATCGCTAGATGGTTTGGGTCAAAGGTTGTAAGGGTCCTAATGGCAACATTTTCGTCGAACAATACCATGGCAAGGTCAAGGTCTATGATGTTACTCTCTTCTGAGTGATTCATCCCGCTAGGAGTTTGGTCATCTTCACTTGAGCCATCGATATCTTGCTATCCTAATTCAAATGGTCGTAACCCTGAGCTTTGTCCCTCCTCGAGTGTGGGAGTGTACTTGTGTACCACATCAGTGTACTTATCATGACACGACTCTTCTGATAGTGAATCCCATTCATATTTATTGGAATCATTTTCATAGTGGTCACTTGCTTGGAGCAGTAGGATCCTTTCAACAACCTTCTGCTTTAGATCCTCCTTTGTTCCTTCGTCCTTCTGATGCTCTTTATAAGCCAGCCCTGTTTTATCTTTTGGATTTGTTATAATGGGTTGGATAGGTTCTCTGATACCTTCTTTCCTTTTTCCAATAGTTCCTTGTCCCTCATATCCCATTTTTTCTAAGATTGAGAATCCTTTGCCATATTGAGTGGTTTGGACATTTGCCATTGCTTCTTGAGAATCTGTTTCATCCTTGTAGAGCCAATTCAAGATATGTTTGTCATCAAATTCCTCTGCTTGGGTGATTTATTTTATGAATCGACCATCAAAAAGTGTGACCAATTGTGAGGTTTATTGTGATGAGGTTGATGGTTGACCATGGTATTTTGGTGAAATTAACTATGAGAGGCAAAGGGATTGTTCAATAGAACACCTTTTTTCTTTGACTTGGACTTTCTTCTCAAATTGTTTGGCCAAGGTATTAAGATGGGCTTCAGGATTGATAGATGAAGAGGGGATAGGTTCTTCTTTTTTCTTGAGTTTTTTGGATGAGGAACTTGGGTGACTTCCTTCATTGGATGATGTGGCCAATTTTTTTTTACAATGGATTGACTTGACTTGAATTATTGGGGATATCAGGGGTGGTATCAGGAGCTTCTCGGTTATGAGGCACAAATACATCTTGGACAACCTTAAGGGTATTTCAATGTTGGGGACTATTGGAATTAACAGGAATGGTAATTTCTTGCCAATTGCAAGGAAATTTTAGGCATTGATGGTATATTGAAGGTACAGTCTGCATTTCATGGATCCAAGGATGACCCAAGAGTATATTATATGTCAAATCCTTATCCAGAACTTGGCAAACCACATCTTTCTGAATTGGCCCAACCTAAATTGGTAATACAATCAATCCCTTTGAAGCTCTTTCCTCATCATCATAGGCCTTAATGGTGATCTTATTCCTTGCATCTATTTCATTTTCAGAGAACCCTAGTTCACAAACAAGTTTCAAAGTGCATATATTAAGACTGGCACCCCTATCTATTAGGGCATGCTTGACATGAATTTTATGGATTAGAACCTTGATATGGAGTGCGGCGTTATGAGGGTGGGCGAGAGATACATCATCATTTTCTGGAAAGGATAAGCAATGAGGCACAACTAGATGTCCCACCATGGCTTGGAAAGTGCAGACTTCCAAATCATTTGGTATTGTTGTATCAACTAGGGCCTTTTCCAAGATCTCTTTGTGAGTGGGTGAGATTTTGAGAAGCTCCAATATTTATATTTGTGTGGGGATCTTTTGGAGTTGATCAACAATGTTATATTGATGAGATGTAGTAGTAGGTGATTTGGAGGCATTTCCTTTCAAAATATATTTGTTTTGAGCCCTTGTGGTCACATTTATGAGCACACTATCTTGTTTTCCATTGATTTTGATGACATTAATTTTATTATCCATTACAACCATGTCATGTTGGGTATTATGGACTTGATTAGAGAGGATGTTGGAATCATTGATTGGATGGTTGGTTGCAACAGGATCTGGTGTGTTATCGATATCAATGTCATTTATGTGATCTTTAGCGGCTGAAATATGAAAGATGATGGTATCCTGAACATAGTTTACGCTCTTTCCTTTGTCGTTCATGTTAGAAGATTATCCTTTGTCATAATTTGGTAAAGGGTTTTTGAATACCCCATGATCAGTGTTTGTTTGAGGCTCTTCTATTTGTATGATCTTGTTGCCAATTAAATCTTGTATCTTTTGTTTCAATTGCATGCAACTATTGGTTAGGTGACCTTTGCATCGATGAAATTCACAAAAATGGGCTTCATTCCACCATGATGATTTTACTTTGGGTTCAAAACCTCGGGTGTCAGGTAGAGTAATAATATTTTCTACAATAAGCTCTTTCAATGTGGATTCATATGATTGACCCAAAGGTGTAAACTTTTGATGGTTGTTCAATGTTTGATATGGTAAGGTCCTGGATGTTGTGTTTCTTTGATTATTTTGAGTATTGCCTTGGTTGGTATTTTGGTTGTTTCTTTGGTTGGTATTTTGGGTGGTCTTTTGAGTGGTGTTTGAGGTGCTTCCTGACAAATTGAAGACCGATTTAGCATTATGCATTTCAGTTGAAGTATCATTACCATTATTTTTGTACTTTTTCCAAAATTTTGGTTTGTCATTGTTGGAAGAATTGGTTGAGTTTTTTTCATTGTAAATTTTCAAAATGCCCCTCTTGACCAAGGCTTCCTCAATTTTGATCTCATTTTAAATTAGTTTTTCAAAAGTTGGAGGACATTTTAATTCAACCCTAGAAGTCATGTCATCATTTAAGTTATCAATGAATACCTCCATATTTTCTTTTTCTAGTATGGGATGGGGATACCTTGCGAATAACCTTCTCCACCTTTGCAAGAATACAAGGAATGATTCCCCTTTATTTTGTTTGATGTTGCAAAGGTCCTTCATTGTGATTTCATGTTGAATATTATATGAGTATTGGGTGATAAACTTGTTGACTAATTCCTCAAAATATTTGATCCTTAGAGGTAATTGTGAGAACCATTGCATACATTGACCTCCCAAACTATGTGGGAATAATCTCATTAAGTGTCTTCATGGGAAAATTCAAGATTCATAGTTCTAAATTCACTTACATGATCGATAGGATCTATCTTTCCATTGTATTTGTCAATTTTGGGGAATTTACAATGTTTGGGGAATGGTATCATGTTGATAGTTGGATCAAAAGGGTAGGGGCATACATCATGTATTGAGTACCTCTTAGCGGTTCCAGTTTGCATATTTTGCATTTGTTGTTGGAGGGTTTGTATTTGTTGTGTTAAGGTAGCCATGGGGTCATTTCTCCTTGCTTCAATTTTTGTTTTAGTTAGTATTTCAGTTTCTATCCTCGTAGGATTTTTTTGCAATTTTGTGATATAAAAATCATCGGGTATTTTGACTCCTTTGTTTGCTAACATCAAAAGGTATTTATCACCTTCTTTTTCAAAGATCTTCTCCATGAATTTATGAAAATTGGGATCTTTTTGCACTTGTTCTATGGTTTCATCTATTATTTCTTCCACCTCATCTCAAGGAACTCTGAAAAAGGGATTCTCTTCTCTTTCATCCATGGTGTTTTGGTTTTCGATTTTCTTTTGTTCAAGTTTTCACTTTTGCAATCTTGTTAAGGTGAGCATACAAGTGATGAAAATTTTCTAAACATTTTGACCAAAGTTTGGGAGTGCCAAAAGGATTGGTTAGGATCTTATTAAGAAAGCTTTATTTTGGGATGAAGGATGATGAAGGATGATAAATATTGATGGTGAAAAGCAACTGCTAAATCAGAAATGGGTGTGATGAGGAGGCACTTTTGAATGTTTGATCAACAATTACATGAGATATTTTCACTTGAAAATGTTGGTTTCAACAAATTTGAGATTCTAATTTCTCTATTGTATCAACTAATTTGGATGGTTGGAGCATTGTATTTTCAGTTGCAGAATGTAAGAATGATGAATGGTTTGACTATGATTATGCCTTTGTGAAAGAGCTCTTTGTTGATAATGAGCTTGTGAATATAAAGGCTCTAAATCAAAATCATTAGTATATCCTCTATCAAAGTCATGATATATATGGATGAAAGTTCGATAGTCAAGCAAGACCTTCCTATTTTGGTACAAGAAGCGTCTCCTTTTCAAAAGTTTCTTGTAGCTAAGTTGTTTCTTTGGTTTCATGATTCTTTTAGTAAGGGATTTCTTGACAAATGTTGTTGATTTCCAGTCCCTTAACATCAAATGATTAACGTAAATTCTGCAAGAAACAAGTTTAAATGTTGGTTTCAACAAGTTGAAAGAAAATTTAGGACAAGGAAAAGATGTTGTTTGAGAAGGAATCTCTGAATAGGGTGTTAATTGGCAAAGGGGAGGTCTATTTTAGCTTTTTGTTTGTAGATTTACCAGATGCCCTAAAATAGTACCTAGATGTGCCAAAACTCATATGCGCTATGGAATGGTACAAATGTGCTATGGGAAGGGCCAGATGCACTAGAACAGGCAATGGATGCGCTATAACAACAAATGAATGTGTTGAAAGATGGCACAGATGCACTATAATAGAGGAGGGATGTGCTAAAATAGCAAATGGATGCACTAGTTTATGAAAGTGATGCGCCAGAACAATAGAGGGATGCACTAAAAGATGCAAGCTATGCGCTAGAACAGTTAATGGATGCGCTAATCTGGAAAAATACTTTCTGGTTTTTGGCAGTTTGACGGACTTTTTTGGTTTCAGCAGTGAATTTTGGATTGTTTGGTTTGGATTTTTTTCTGAATCAATAATTGAACATGTTTGTGTGATGTTTTTTTAGATATTTTATTTAAAAACACATGGGTAAAGACACATCAAACAAGCACAATCCTAGGTTGTGTAAGACTATTATTTTGGATTCCACGCAGATTTTACTCCAACCACACTTATTCTTAGCAGGTGATTTAGAAGCTTGGCCACACAGGATCCCCCTTACATTGCACTCACTTCTTGGGGCAACCAAGCTTCAAACTCCCATGAATCTCCCATGGCAATTTTTTCACCTCTACTAAGAATTGTGAGAATGTGGATGTCTTGGCAATTATTGTTGCTGCACCAAAGAATAGATAAGGGTAATTTTTGGCTTACTACAACAAATGAGTTTTAGTAGGGGCATTCCATTTGTGGGGGATCATCCATATAGAAAGAGACCATTGTTGCTCTTCTCGTCAGTTTAATCCTCGTGATACTCAAACTTTTCTGGAGTACCCACATTTATATCTCGGGTGGAAGTCACTTGGATTTAGCATGTTCCCGGTTGGGTTGTTCCCTCCTTTCGAAGTGGGGAGGCAGGCCCTCTAAGGTTTAAAATGAAAAAAAATGAATGGGTCTGGCTTTCCGATCACCTAGTTAAGGGGGGAGCATACACACCTACCATTCCAAACACAATAAGCATGGTGTAAATTTATACCTTCTAATTATCTAGATTCCTAACTTAACCAAAGGAAATGACAAATAGATTCAAACCTATAAACAATCATTAGTAGTTTTAGTCCATTATTCTTTGACAACATTCTTTATTTATTTCAGAAAAATCTTTGACTGCGTACAAGGTTTCTGCAAAAAAAAAAAGCACGAATTAGTTTCGGGAATCTGGAAAATTTACCCTAAAAATAAGATGCACCATTAAAGTAACCGAATGCACTAAAAATTAGACCAAATGCGCTAAAAGAGAGACCAAATAAGCTAAAAGATAGACTGAATGCGCTAAGCTGGAAAAACACATAATACAAATTTAAAACCCCTTGATGAGCTGAAAGAATAGCTGGATGCGTCGAAATAGCAACTCGATGCGCCAAAATAGAAGCCGAATGTGCTAGAAGAACCACCAAATCTGTTGAAATAGGAACTCGATGCCCCGATAAATTTTCCAGATGCGTTAGAGAAAAATTCAGATGCGCTATTTTGTCACTTTTTTATGGAACCTGTGAAGAAAAGCACAACAAAAAAACTGACTAAAGACAGGGGTAGGCCCCACAGTGGGTGCCAATTTATGTGTGTGGTTTTAAAGTGTGCCAATGAGAGTAATTAGTTAATAAAAATAAACACACACATCCATACAATGTATTACATAAAAGAAATATAAATAATAGAATTAAATTGCTACTGCTATCATTTTAAATCATTCAATGGTTCTCTAGTCTTAAGGACCTTCGAAATTCATGCTCTTAGATCTGGTTAAAATGTTGCATATGAATCTACAAAGATGACAACCTAAGAAATGAGAAGATATTTTGCAATGCAAACTACATGCCTACATCACTATATTTTTGGATTTTGATGCTTGAATGTCAAATGATCTATGATGGAGTACTGATATGTTCAAATGATGCTAGGACTAATAATGCAAATCTAATGGTAATGTTGTATAAAATATGAAATAAACTAAAATGCTAAAATGGAATTTCTATGATAACACTAAATGAAATAAAATGCTAAAATCTAACTACAATGCTCTCCAAATTCTCTTAAGATTTCTACAACATAAACCTATAAAAATCTCCCTTCTGAAAAGCTGTAGAAACACTCTCTATTTACAAAAAAAATTGGGCTTGAGATGATGTGGCAAAGACCGACAACCGAGAACGTGATCCTAAGGTATCAGCGGTTGAGCACAAAGAGGTTAGAGGAATTCATGGAGGTTACTCCATTTGGAAGAGCCAATCTTCCAAGTGTCCAAGAGCATCATTTAACAGAAGGAATCATGTGTGTCTAAGGAAGTTAGGAGGTTGGGAGGTTAGAGAGAATATTCCTAATTAAAAATTAGAAATAAATGAAAATGTGTGGCATATGATGAGGTGGAGGTGGTTAGAAGAAATATGGAGACATGTGTCAAATTTGAATTAAAAATTCAAATTTAAATGGAAAAGGGAAATTAAATGACAAATTATTTTAAATTTGTGCATTCATGTAAAATCCCGCTATGCAACCCCAAAGGTTAAGAGCCAAAAGAGGATGAGATAATTTTTTTTTAACATAAAGAATAACATACACAAAAAGTAATTACTAATTTGATAAAACGACAAGTATGGCCAAAAATAACCTAAATGACATCCCAAAAGAGAGGGCTAATTCACCCTCCAGAGAAAATCCAAACAGGAGCAACCAGATAGCTTCAAAAATTTGCTCCAAAACTTGCTACTCTGCTCTGGAACTTGTGGCTCTGGAACCTACTGTTCTAGAGCCCGATGCTCTGGAACTTGCTGTTTTGGAGCTCGATGCTCCAGAACTACTATTTTGGAGCCCGATGCTCTGGAACCTGCTATTTTGGAGCCCGATACTCTGAAACTTGTGATGCAACTCACAAGATAGCATCGGAAAGTGTTGCTACTCTGAAACTTATGCAGATTGGAAATATGAAGGAAATACACATTTATAGTTCAAGTTTTTGCATGAAAATTAGGGAAAGAAAAGCCATAATAATCATCATAATACAAGGGATTTCGATACCAACATCAAAAATCCGTAAACCAAATATAAAACATTCCATTTTTTCTCATTAATCTATATGATTACACTTTCCTTCTTAAGAGAGTACAATATACATGAGTACAATGGTATAGCCGAGATTAAGATACAGCAACCAAAAAGGTAAGAAGAGAGAGAAAATGTCTCCAACTGGTGCTCCAATAACCTATATACTAGTCCTCAATGGTGGTGGTAACGCCTCCCTACCATGTGGACTCCAGAGAGACCACCCCACTGTGCTCAGAGGTAGTCACAAGACCCAAACAGACATAACAAGGCAAAGGTAACATATGTCCAACACTCACATCATGCATGAAGCAAACACAAAATAAAATACATAAGACCAATGTCACAACATGGAGAGGTTCATACCATAAGATGTTAGGTACTACTCAAGACGAATATGGTGCAAGGTACCAGATTAGAGACCGGATAAGGAGACTCAACCATGCCCAAATCAACACCTCGTAGACGGATAACTCAATGCCCTATAGGTGGATAGGCCTTATCAAGTGCATCCTTAGCCTTTTCAAGTGCTCAAGGCCATGCATGAGGATTCATAATATTATAAGCAATTTATACCATTGTTTGATTCAATCATCACATGCATACAATAACCCAGCTACTAATTTCTTTTGCAGCCACTTACGAGCCACTCTATAGGGCCACACTAATGACCTCGACTTAAGACCATCTCGTTTAACCAAACGAGGGATTCAAATAAAAGAGAATAAAAAGGAAAAGCCATAATTTTCTGTCCATGAAACCACTTTAAATAGCCAAAGATAAAATTGTTGTAAGAAGACTCATTTAACAGTAGAAATATATCATGAAATAGAGGCATCAAAATTCAAAGTGCTCGGATTGAATTTCTAAGCTAGACCCACTTTATATTTTGGTGTTTCTAATTGAAATCCACCCTTTGAATTTTGAATTTAGCCTAGGAAAGAGGTGTTGTTTAGAAAACACCATTTTGGCCAAGTTGGACAAGAATTGACATAAAAATTGAAAGTGCCCAGTTTTCAGATCGGACAAAGACTTAGTTGAGATATGGGCATTTCAAAATGGAATACACTATTATTTTATAAATTTATGAGCAAGAACAAGGTGTTGTTCAAAAACGTTATTCGGCCAAGTTGGACAAAAATTCATTAAAAATGAAAGTGTCCGGATTGAAAATTGGACAACAACCCATTTGAGATATGGGTAATTATACATGAAATCCATTTGTATTTTGAATTTTTAGTAGGTAGATTTTGAGCAGAAAATAAAAATGTCTTTCAGCAAAATGGGAAAAACATCAAAAAAAAGGGAAGTTCCCGATACTCAAATTTAACACAGACCCATTTTAGATTTACTGGCAAGCACAAAAATCTACCATTCAAACAACTATACAACAACAAAAGAATCCAACACAACCAATATCTAACCCCATGAATTCACAAAAATAGAATGGACGTGTTCCTCCAAATATTCATAAATTATAAATGTTGAGAATTGAAGATGAAATTCAAGCACAAATCTAGCATAAGAGAATGCACAAATAATCAATCATACCAAGATTCAAGAACAATAAGAAGAATACCTAAATTTTTTGCCCAAATTGGGGTGGAGAAATGTTCAGGTTGCAAGACATGACCAACTCTCAACTTCGGACAGTAAGGAAGAAATGATATCTTGCAAGTAACAATCAGCTGCCCATAATTTTCTTCTCAGCTAAACTCTCACAAATCTACTACTCAAATCTTGGGGTTTTCTCCTCTTTCTCCAAGCAGCAAATTTCTTCTTCTTCCCCAAAAGAATGATCCCCCAAAAGGTTCAAAACAAAGAATAAATATCCAAACCAAGCTATCCCATTTCCTTTCTTTTTTTTCTTTTTAAAAAAAATAAAAATCTTCTTCCCCAAATTATAAACTCTCAAACTAATAAAATGAAATAAATCATTTAATTAAATAAGCCATTAAAGCTCCCCAATTAATTAATTTAAGATCACTAAATATCCAACAATCCCAATAACACATAAAATAATAAATTAAATCCAATATTAAAATACATAAGGCTCCCCAAAAGATTAAATAAAATTATAAGGGTTCACAAAAAAGATTAATAAAATCGCTTAAAATTTCCAAATGAAATGTATCATTCTCTTGAATGATCAATAAAAATCAATTAAAATGACATATTTAAAATCTCGTGGAAATAACAATTACAATCTCCAATTAATAAAACACCATAAATGAAATCACGAAGATATTTCAAAGAAACCACATCAAAACACTGACAACCAATTAAATATAAATATAACCACATAACAATTAAAGGAACCAAGACAAAATACCTCAATGAGACATACTAGTAAACCACATACAACTCAAAGGTGCGCCAGACATACGGCTGAAAGGTGCTCCAGACATTACCGTTAGGTAACCGGATGGTATGACATCAACACGGAAACACTGCACTAATAAGATACACTGGGCTAGGGTAGGGGACATTTGGCTTGTATGACTACCTTCAGTTACCACCATCGGGGAAATAAGAGTACGCTCAAGCCTGTGAATCTAGGTGAAGTCGATACTTGGTACCTGCATCACTCCAATTTCACATCAAAATACATGTGCATATAACATATATTATATAGCTGAAACATCAATCCTCAGGAAGAGGGTCAAGATACCGTAAGCCTCTCGGATACGAGTGTTATGAAATCATCCCTTTCCTATCCATAATCTTTTCAAAGCAATAATAACTAAGCATGTAATCCAGTATAATAACTAATCATGATAATCATCAGTGTCTAATCTCAATATGATAACATTTATGCTACTACATCAAAAGAATACCATCTTACCCAAGCTGGAATTAGAGAGGTGTTACAATTCAATTTATTTAAGAGGAAAGTGATATTTGTGAAAGAAGAATTTAGGGAATGAACCACATAAATAAATTTATCAATTTATTTATAATAGTAGAGAAATTATAATTTATTAATTAAATAACAATTATTTAATTAATTGTGCTTCAAACCATTTTTTATGTGCATACACTAATAAGCTTTCATCTATTATAATAAAACTAAATATGTTAAAGGCATATGATAGGGTTGATTGCTATTTTTTTATTCAATTTCTATAGAAGTTTGGGTTTAATAAAAAATGGTGTAAGTGGATACTTTCATGTTTATCAAGGGAAAAAATTCTAGTAATCATTAATGGATCACTATTGGTTTTTTCAGTTCAACACAAGAGGTTCGACAAGGTGATCCTTTATCACCATTTTCATTTATCATTCTTACAAAGGCATTGAGTAGATCCATTCATCACTTGCATTCTCAAGGTTCTTGGCAAGGGATTCCTATTCCATCCACCAATATAACAACTACTCATTCTCTTCTTGCAGATGACACAATACTCTTTGGCAAATAAAATATGACAGAATTAAAAAAAATAAAAGGTATTCTAGATAAATACACAATAGCTTTAGGAAAAAACATCAAAGAAATTAAATAAATTTTTTATCTATTTAATCTAAAAGTAGTTGTAAAAAGCTTTATAGTTAAGTATTTAGGCTTTCAAATAGTGGAGCTTCCTTGTAAGTAGCTAGGAATACCCTTTTTTGCAAGAGCTAATAAAGTATCATATTGGCGTAAGTGTTACACCCCAATTGTGAAGTTGTTATTTACTATTCTACATAGGGTAAATATAAATGTAATGAGAATTATGGAGATGAATAAATTATGCTTGTACCTTGCTATCAATAATGTTATCTCATGTGATGTTATTTCATTTGATGTTATCTCAATTGATGTTTTCATGGAGAAATACTACATAAATGTGAATGGATGGATATTAAATTATTATTCTTTGGAGATGTTTATGTATACTAAATATGTTATGAACAATTGACTGTCATGTGCATGTGTAAGTGGATGCAAGTATGTGTTCCATTCCTCCAATAAGAGGGGAAGTATCACTCGAGAGAAGATCTTGGTCGGGTAACCGATAAAAGTAAACTATCTGAGCATATACACACACCACATTAGAATGATTGAGTTGAGTCAATTTGTGGATAGTTGGTAAGTCATCGTTAGCTGCTATGTTTTCATTTGAGATTCTTGTTTACTACTACATGCATTATTGGGTGATGCTTACCTATTTCAGCTTTTGAGATCTTTCTTGTACTATTACGATCATATTTACAAGTGGTATGTACATGGAAGTATGTGTATATATGTGCACATGCATGTTAGTAGGACCTAACAACATGTATATGCACATGTATAGATATAACACATGTAAACACTTATGAATATGATGGTAATCATGAGTGGCTATATGTGAATTAGATGTGAACATATATATATGTATAGTATATACATGTATGTATATGTATATGTATATCGATAAATGTGTGTGTTGGCGAATGGACACGCTCATATGGATGCATCGATATAGATATACCTACACATATGTGTACATAGAGGTATATACATTTATACATATATATATATATATATGCATACATTTAATATAATTTGTTTATTATATAATATCTTTCGTATGCTCTTATATATATATATCAAATGTATGCTTACATTATTGGCTACGATATATATATATATATATATATATGAAAATATATACTAACGGTTATATATATATGTATATACATATATATACATGATAGTATTTGAATATAATATATTGTGTATATATAATAATATATGTTTAACATATTATATATGTTAATAGAATTTGACAATAGATCTCTTATTTGATAAAATCCAATTTTTAAAGGTTGTTAATAGTCGATAAAGGCTATGACAATGGAGTTTGATAATATTCATTATTGAATATGTTTAATAAGGCCAATTAAATAGCTTATGACTACTATGTAAATCGATTATCATTCTGTTAAACACGTGATATATGACATCGAAATGTGTTTGGTGTTGCTATCTATGATAAGCTTGACTTGGTCGATGCCATTAGTAAGACCAATCTTGACTTTGGCTAACATATTAATTTGCTCAAGTTAATTCATGCTCTAAATGGATCGATGGATACTTGTTGTCATAAAATGGAAGTTGACTAGTTCTTTTAGTAGTTAAACCACGCCCCATAAGAAGGTGAGAGAATGGAAATGACACCACCTTTGAATTTAAGTTCTTGTAGATGTATTTTCTTTGTGGCAATTCGAATTAAGCATATGCTGATTGAATAAGTATTTAGATTGTTGTCACTAAACAGGTTGACCTACAAGTGATTATGTTGAGTATTAGCTTAAGAAATCACCATATTTCTGATATTTTTCATGTGTTTCTTTCAATGGATCTTGTTTTTCATTAGTATGCCTAAACTATAGGTTTTGAGGTGACTAAGTTGCTCTATAAATAGTTGAACCATTTCATTTAAGAGGGACACATTCTTCCATAAGATAATACATCTTTTGCAATTCATAATTCTATATTTTTCTAGCCATACTTTGCTTTGTATTGAGAGAAAAAGGAACTGATATCATATAGTTTGAGGGGGATTATATTTTGAGAGGAGTGAGCTATCAACACAAGAGGTAGAGTTTATAGTTACAATATTGAGAAGTTGTTACCAAGATTGTTGTTGTGGAAAAGGGCTACATTGCTGCCATTTTTTTTGGATAAACAATAACAGGCATGGGGATGTCTTCTTCTCTGTTATTTTTACTTTAGAATGATGTGACTTGCATGCATGAGTGAGATGTCTTTTCTCAATAAATGCATTAGAGAATTTATATTATTTTGAAAAGGAAGTTGAAGTTTATATGTTGTTTTCATAAAAAAAATTTAAGTACTCCATAGTAGGAGATGGGTGTTTATAATAGGTATGATTGAACATGAAAATCACATATGGTGTATTTAGCTAAGTTATTGATTTCACTAGGAAAGCTTGTGTTTACTCCTAGGAGAGATAATCCAGTATGGGAGGGAGTTTCAAGTACTTACGATTAAGTAGGGTAAACCAAGTATATAGGTTATCTTTGGAATGATGGACTATCCATTGAAGAAATACCTAGCTTGTGTACTTACTAGTTAAGTAGGATAAATCCAAGTAGATTAATATGGTTGTAGGTTATCTAGGATGATGGACTATCCATTGAAGGAAATACCTATGTGTAGCATAAGATAACCTTAAGTCAAATCAACCCTTAGTACTATATTTGATAGATGACCCTCAATAGAACATACTGAATGAAATAGTTTGGCCAAAGTAGCGTGATGACCTTCTTCTCCACTACCAATTCACCGTGATCTAGTATTACATGCTAGAAAAATATTGTGGGATTACAAGTTCTAGTTATGTAGGACACAACACTATGCTTAGTTAGTTTTCGTTATCGGTTACTCTACCAATCTCTTCATCAAAGGGAAGGGCCATTTATTGAATGATAGATATACGAGGGACCGCATTATGACAAAAGAACCAAGATTTGAAAGGAAGGATCCTGGACCATCTTACAACTATTTTTTCTTAATCTCATTGAGCTATGTATGTAAATGTATGATTTCTTGTATTGATGTATTTTATGAAATGAAAAGGAATTCATGTTGTAATATTTAATGCATCTTGATTGGTAATTATCAATAAAGAAAATTAAATTTTTTATAGCAATGAATTGTTAGTTTAATTACTCGTATGGTGAAAAATAGAAATTTTTACTTCATTGAAGGGTTAGTTT
>CM021109.1:236004262-236032070 GCA_007115665.2 Sequoiadendron giganteum | reverse complement strand
AACTAGGAGAGCGAATCTTTATGGGGGACGAGATCAGTGAATATTTGTCAAATAACTCATGCACCTTTGTGGTGACACTTCTCCTAGGTCAACTATATGTTGGTTTTGTAAATTAAAAGATTATGTAACACCGGAAGCATTATGACCTTGTGATTGTTTGATTTATGTGTTTGGTTGAGTCAGTATCAGTCAGACTGGGTCTAGAGGTAGTAGGTTTGGCCATGTATTCTTGTTACTATCTCCTAGCATGGGGGGTGGGCATTCGGGTACCACTTGGTTGGGAGGAATGTGCACCCTATGTCATTGGGTCCCCCTTTGATTTGTAGATCATGATGGTGAGATTTCTAGTTGGAGAGCTCATGGTTTCCCATTTATGTTTCATGCTTTGTTATCATTTTAGTTGGTTCTTGTAATTATTACCCCTCAGTTGTATTTGAGGTGGTTGATTGTATTATGTAACCACATTGTATGTATTACCTCATTCGGGGAATGAGAGATGTAATCTGATTGGTTAAAGTTAATGTTAAATGGAATCTTGTTGTATTTCTTAATGTTATGATGTAATTTACATGTATGGAATTGTATGAGTATTTAATTCCTTAAGTAGTTATAATGATATGGTTGTAATTATGGTGTATGTATGGTTTTAACGTAATCTTAGTCCTATAGAATTAGAGGTTGTTGGCAATAGGAAGTGAACTTACATGTTTAATATACTTTTAAAAAAAAAAAATTGTGCATTTGATTAGTTAATTGCAACTTCCTCTAGGGTTGTGTGGTAGGGAATTATACAAATATTGAACTTATTTAGCAAGGTGAAGAGTTTGTCTAGTATCTCCAAATGTCCTTCTCTAGTGTAACATTTGGCCAACAAGTCATCCAGATAATCTTCCATGAAGGCATGCATCATGTCGTGAAAGATGGTTGTCATGGCTCTTTGGTATGTGCCCCCTACATTCTTCAATCTGAAGGGCATGACGTTCCAATAAAAGGTTCCCCATGGGCAAGTGAAATTTTTCTTATCCTGATCTTCAAGTGCTATCTTGATTTGATTATAACCAGAAAAGCTATCCATTAGTGACAACATGCCATGACCTTTTGTTAAGTCTACAATGATATCAATTTTTGGAAAGGGGAAATCATCTTTCAGGAAAACCTTGTTGAGGTCATTGAAGTTTGTACAAATTTGTATGCTGCCATCAGGTTTCAAAATGGGTACAATGTTGGATATCCACTCTGCATAATCAATGGGTCTGATGAATCCTACATCCAATAATTTCTTTAATTCTGCCTTCACCAATAGAGCAATGTGAGGATGCATTTTTCTCAACTTTTTCTTAACTGGTTTAGCTCCTGAAGGAAGGGATAAATGATGCATGATGAGATATGGGTCTATCCCCAACATGTCTTCATATGACCAAGCAAAGTTGACTTGTCATTCTTCGAAAAACTTGATAAAGTTAGGCTTTTCCAATTCTGTCAATGATTTTGCTAGATGGAGAGTTTTCACTATTTCTGCATTATCGACATTGATGGATTGCATTGGTTCAATCAAGACTTTGGATATTTCTTGGAAGTAATCAGGAAGAGCATAAAACTTCCCATCCTTCAGCACCTTGGAGAGGTTTTCACTATTAGATGTGATCTTTATTTTTATTCTTTCTTGATCTGATACTGCCATGGAATGGTTTCCACAATCATATCTTTCTTTTGTTTCACTCATTTTGCAGCTAGGAAATTTTGTACTCCCCTATATAGAATCTTCGTTATGACGTTCAATGGTGGAACCTGTTTCAAGAGTAATAGCACAAAGGAAATTGACAATGGCCTCATCATTTGAAAAGGTGGGGATATCAATAGGGTCAGTTTGGTCCCAATCTATAAGTTCAGGATGTACCAATGGTAAGGGATCGCTAGATGGTTTGGGTCAAAGGTTGTAAGGGTCCTAATGGCAACATTTTCGTCGAACAATACCATGGCAAGGTCAAGGTCTATGATGTTACTCTCTTCTGAGTGATTCATCCCGCTAGGAGTTTGGTCATCTTCACTTGAGCCATCGATATCTTGCTATCCTAATTCAAATGGTCGTAACCCTGAGCTTTGTCCCTCCTCGAGTGTGGGAGTGTACTTGTGTACCACATCAGTGTACTTATCATGACACGACTCTTCTGATAGTGAATCCCATTCATATTTATTGGAATCATTTTCATAGTGGTCACTTGCTTGGAGCAGTAGGATCCTTTCAACAACCTTCTGCTTTAGATCCTCCTTTGTTCCTTCGTCCTTCTGATGCTCTTTATAAGCCAGCCCTGTTTTATCTTTTGGATTTGTTATAATGGGTTGGATAGGTTCTCTGATACCTTCTTTCCTTTTTCCAATAGTTCCTTGTCCCTCATATCCCATTTTTTCTAAGATTGAGAATCCTTTGCCATATTGAGTGGTTTGGACATTTGCCATTGCTTCTTGAGAATCTGTTTCATCCTTGTAGAGCCAATTCAAGATATGTTTGTCATCAAATTCCTCTGCTTGGGTGATTTATTTTATGAATCGACCATCAAAAAGTGTGACCAATTGTGAGGTTTATTGTGATGAGGTTGATGGTTGACCATGGTATTTTGGTGAAATTAACTATGAGAGGCAAAGGGATTGTTCAATAGAACACCTTTTTTCTTTGACTTGGACTTTCTTCTCAAATTGTTTGGCCAAGGTATTAAGATGGGCTTCAGGATTGATAGATGAAGAGGGGATAGGTTCTTCTTTTTTCTTGAGTTTTTTGGATGAGGAACTTGGGTGACTTCCTTCATTGGATGATGTGGCCAATTTTTTTTTACAATGGATTGACTTGACTTGAATTATTGGGGATATCAGGGGTGGTATCAGGAGCTTCTCGGTTATGAGGCACAAATACATCTTGGACAACCTTAAGGGTATTTCAATGTTGGGGACTATTGGAATTAACAGGAATGGTAATTTCTTGCCAATTGCAAGGAAATTTTAGGCATTGATGGTATATTGAAGGTACAGTCTGCATTTCATGGATCCAAGGATGACCCAAGAGTATATTATATGTCAAATCCTTATCCAGAACTTGGCAAACCACATCTTTCTGAATTGGCCCAACCTAAATTGGTAATACAATCAATCCCTTTGAAGCTCTTTCCTCATCATCATAGGCCTTAATGGTGATCTTATTCCTTGCATCTATTTCATTTTCAGAGAACCCTAGTTCACAAACAAGTTTCAAAGTGCATATATTAAGACTGGCACCCCTATCTATTAGGGCATGCTTGACATGAATTTTATGGATTAGAACCTTGATATGGAGTGCGGCGTTATGAGGGTGGGCGAGAGATACATCATCATTTTCTGGAAAGGATAAGCAATGAGGCACAACTAGATGTCCCACCATGGCTTGGAAAGTGCAGACTTCCAAATCATTTGGTATTGTTGTATCAACTAGGGCCTTTTCCAAGATCTCTTTGTGAGTGGGTGAGATTTTGAGAAGCTCCAATATTTATATTTGTGTGGGGATCTTTTGGAGTTGATCAACAATGTTATATTGATGAGATGTAGTAGTAGGTGATTTGGAGGCATTTCCTTTCAAAATATATTTGTTTTGAGCCCTTGTGGTCACATTTATGAGCACACTATCTTGTTTTCCATTGATTTTGATGACATTAATTTTATTATCCATTACAACCATGTCATGTTGGGTATTATGGACTTGATTAGAGAGGATGTTGGAATCATTGATTGGATGGTTGGTTGCAACAGGATCTGGTGTGTTATCGATATCAATGTCATTTATGTGATCTTTAGCGGCTGAAATATGAAAGATGATGGTATCCTGAACATAGTTTACGCTCTTTCCTTTGTCGTTCATGTTAGAAGATTATCCTTTGTCATAATTTGGTAAAGGGTTTTTGAATACCCCATGATCAGTGTTTGTTTGAGGCTCTTCTATTTGTATGATCTTGTTGCCAATTAAATCTTGTATCTTTTGTTTCAATTGCATGCAACTATTGGTTAGGTGACCTTTGCATCGATGAAATTCACAAAAATGGGCTTCATTCCACCATGATGATTTTACTTTGGGTTCAAAACCTCGGGTGTCAGGTAGAGTAATAATATTTTCTACAATAAGCTCTTTCAATGTGGATTCATATGATTGACCCAAAGGTGTAAACTTTTGATGGTTGTTCAATGTTTGATATGGTAAGGTCCTGGATGTTGTGTTTCTTTGATTATTTTGAGTATTGCCTTGGTTGGTATTTTGGTTGTTTCTTTGGTTGGTATTTTGGGTGGTCTTTTGAGTGGTGTTTGAGGTGCTTCCTGACAAATTGAAGACCGATTTAGCATTATGCATTTCAGTTGAAGTATCATTACCATTATTTTTGTACTTTTTCCAAAATTTTGGTTTGTCATTGTTGGAAGAATTGGTTGAGTTTTTTTCATTGTAAATTTTCAAAATGCCCCTCTTGACCAAGGCTTCCTCAATTTTGATCTCATTTTAAATTAGTTTTTCAAAAGTTGGAGGACATTTTAATTCAACCCTAGAAGTCATGTCATCATTTAAGTTATCAATGAATACCTCCATATTTTCTTTTTCTAGTATGGGATGGGGATACCTTGCGAATAACCTTCTCCACCTTTGCAAGAATACAAGGAATGATTCCCCTTTATTTTGTTTGATGTTGCAAAGGTCCTTCATTGTGATTTCATGTTGAATATTATATGAGTATTGGGTGATAAACTTGTTGACTAATTCCTCAAAATATTTGATCCTTAGAGGTAATTGTGAGAACCATTGCATACATTGACCTCCCAAACTATGTGGGAATAATCTCATTAAGTGTCTTCATGGGAAAATTCAAGATTCATAGTTCTAAATTCACTTACATGATCGATAGGATCTATCTTTCCATTGTATTTGTCAATTTTGGGGAATTTACAATGTTTGGGGAATGGTATCATGTTGATAGTTGGATCAAAAGGGTAGGGGCATACATCATGTATTGAGTACCTCTTAGCGGTTCCAGTTTGCATATTTTGCATTTGTTGTTGGAGGGTTTGTATTTGTTGTGTTAAGGTAGCCATGGGGTCATTTCTCCTTGCTTCAATTTTTGTTTTAGTTAGTATTTCAGTTTCTATCCTCGTAGGATTTTTTTGCAATTTTGTGATATAAAAATCATCGGGTATTTTGACTCCTTTGTTTGCTAACATCAAAAGGTATTTATCACCTTCTTTTTCAAAGATCTTCTCCATGAATTTATGAAAATTGGGATCTTTTTGCACTTGTTCTATGGTTTCATCTATTATTTCTTCCACCTCATCTCAAGGAACTCTGAAAAAGGGATTCTCTTCTCTTTCATCCATGGTGTTTTGGTTTTCGATTTTCTTTTGTTCAAGTTTTCACTTTTGCAATCTTGTTAAGGTGAGCATACAAGTGATGAAAATTTTCTAAACATTTTGACCAAAGTTTGGGAGTGCCAAAAGGATTGGTTAGGATCTTATTAAGAAAGCTTTATTTTGGGATGAAGGATGATGAAGGATGATAAATATTGATGGTGAAAAGCAACTGCTAAATCAGAAATGGGTGTGATGAGGAGGCACTTTTGAATGTTTGATCAACAATTACATGAGATATTTTCACTTGAAAATGTTGGTTTCAACAAATTTGAGATTCTAATTTCTCTATTGTATCAACTAATTTGGATGGTTGGAGCATTGTATTTTCAGTTGCAGAATGTAAGAATGATGAATGGTTTGACTATGATTATGCCTTTGTGAAAGAGCTCTTTGTTGATAATGAGCTTGTGAATATAAAGGCTCTAAATCAAAATCATTAGTATATCCTCTATCAAAGTCATGATATATATGGATGAAAGTTCGATAGTCAAGCAAGACCTTCCTATTTTGGTACAAGAAGCGTCTCCTTTTCAAAAGTTTCTTGTAGCTAAGTTGTTTCTTTGGTTTCATGATTCTTTTAGTAAGGGATTTCTTGACAAATGTTGTTGATTTCCAGTCCCTTAACATCAAATGATTAACGTAAATTCTGCAAGAAACAAGTTTAAATGTTGGTTTCAACAAGTTGAAAGAAAATTTAGGACAAGGAAAAGATGTTGTTTGAGAAGGAATCTCTGAATAGGGTGTTAATTGGCAAAGGGGAGGTCTATTTTAGCTTTTTGTTTGTAGATTTACCAGATGCCCTAAAATAGTACCTAGATGTGCCAAAACTCATATGCGCTATGGAATGGTACAAATGTGCTATGGGAAGGGCCAGATGCACTAGAACAGGCAATGGATGCGCTATAACAACAAATGAATGTGTTGAAAGATGGCACAGATGCACTATAATAGAGGAGGGATGTGCTAAAATAGCAAATGGATGCACTAGTTTATGAAAGTGATGCGCCAGAACAATAGAGGGATGCACTAAAAGATGCAAGCTATGCGCTAGAACAGTTAATGGATGCGCTAATCTGGAAAAATACTTTCTGGTTTTTGGCAGTTTGACGGACTTTTTTGGTTTCAGCAGTGAATTTTGGATTGTTTGGTTTGGATTTTTTTCTGAATCAATAATTGAACATGTTTGTGTGATGTTTTTTTAGATATTTTATTTAAAAACACATGGGTAAAGACACATCAAACAAGCACAATCCTAGGTTGTGTAAGACTATTATTTTGGATTCCACGCAGATTTTACTCCAACCACACTTATTCTTAGCAGGTGATTTAGAAGCTTGGCCACACAGGATCCCCCTTACATTGCACTCACTTCTTGGGGCAACCAAGCTTCAAACTCCCATGAATCTCCCATGGCAATTTTTTCACCTCTACTAAGAATTGTGAGAATGTGGATGTCTTGGCAATTATTGTTGCTGCACCAAAGAATAGATAAGGGTAATTTTTGGCTTACTACAACAAATGAGTTTTAGTAGGGGCATTCCATTTGTGGGGGATCATCCATATAGAAAGAGACCATTGTTGCTCTTCTCGTCAGTTTAATCCTCGTGATACTCAAACTTTTCTGGAGTACCCACATTTATATCTCGGGTGGAAGTCACTTGGATTTAGCATGTTCCCGGTTGGGTTGTTCCCTCCTTTCGAAGTGGGGAGGCAGGCCCTCTAAGGTTTAAAATGAAAAAAAATGAATGGGTCTGGCTTTCCGATCACCTAGTTAAGGGGGGAGCATACACACCTACCATTCCAAACACAATAAGCATGGTGTAAATTTATACCTTCTAATTATCTAGATTCCTAACTTAACCAAAGGAAATGACAAATAGATTCAAACCTATAAACAATCATTAGTAGTTTTAGTCCATTATTCTTTGACAACATTCTTTATTTATTTCAGAAAAATCTTTGACTGCGTACAAGGTTTCTGCAAAAAAAAAAAGCACGAATTAGTTTCGGGAATCTGGAAAATTTACCCTAAAAATAAGATGCACCATTAAAGTAACCGAATGCACTAAAAATTAGACCAAATGCGCTAAAAGAGAGACCAAATAAGCTAAAAGATAGACTGAATGCGCTAAGCTGGAAAAACACATAATACAAATTTAAAACCCCTTGATGAGCTGAAAGAATAGCTGGATGCGTCGAAATAGCAACTCGATGCGCCAAAATAGAAGCCGAATGTGCTAGAAGAACCACCAAATCTGTTGAAATAGGAACTCGATGCCCCGATAAATTTTCCAGATGCGTTAGAGAAAAATTCAGATGCGCTATTTTGTCACTTTTTTATGGAACCTGTGAAGAAAAGCACAACAAAAAAACTGACTAAAGACAGGGGTAGGCCCCACAGTGGGTGCCAATTTATGTGTGTGGTTTTAAAGTGTGCCAATGAGAGTAATTAGTTAATAAAAATAAACACACACATCCATACAATGTATTACATAAAAGAAATATAAATAATAGAATTAAATTGCTACTGCTATCATTTTAAATCATTCAATGGTTCTCTAGTCTTAAGGACCTTCGAAATTCATGCTCTTAGATCTGGTTAAAATGTTGCATATGAATCTACAAAGATGACAACCTAAGAAATGAGAAGATATTTTGCAATGCAAACTACATGCCTACATCACTATATTTTTGGATTTTGATGCTTGAATGTCAAATGATCTATGATGGAGTACTGATATGTTCAAATGATGCTAGGACTAATAATGCAAATCTAATGGTAATGTTGTATAAAATATGAAATAAACTAAAATGCTAAAATGGAATTTCTATGATAACACTAAATGAAATAAAATGCTAAAATCTAACTACAATGCTCTCCAAATTCTCTTAAGATTTCTACAACATAAACCTATAAAAATCTCCCTTCTGAAAAGCTGTAGAAACACTCTCTATTTACAAAAAAAATTGGGCTTGAGATGATGTGGCAAAGACCGACAACCGAGAACGTGATCCTAAGGTATCAGCGGTTGAGCACAAAGAGGTTAGAGGAATTCATGGAGGTTACTCCATTTGGAAGAGCCAATCTTCCAAGTGTCCAAGAGCATCATTTAACAGAAGGAATCATGTGTGTCTAAGGAAGTTAGGAGGTTGGGAGGTTAGAGAGAATATTCCTAATTAAAAATTAGAAATAAATGAAAATGTGTGGCATATGATGAGGTGGAGGTGGTTAGAAGAAATATGGAGACATGTGTCAAATTTGAATTAAAAATTCAAATTTAAATGGAAAAGGGAAATTAAATGACAAATTATTTTAAATTTGTGCATTCATGTAAAATCCCGCTATGCAACCCCAAAGGTTAAGAGCCAAAAGAGGATGAGATAATTTTTTTTTAACATAAAGAATAACATACACAAAAAGTAATTACTAATTTGATAAAACGACAAGTATGGCCAAAAATAACCTAAATGACATCCCAAAAGAGAGGGCTAATTCACCCTCCAGAGAAAATCCAAACAGGAGCAACCAGATAGCTTCAAAAATTTGCTCCAAAACTTGCTACTCTGCTCTGGAACTTGTGGCTCTGGAACCTACTGTTCTAGAGCCCGATGCTCTGGAACTTGCTGTTTTGGAGCTCGATGCTCCAGAACTACTATTTTGGAGCCCGATGCTCTGGAACCTGCTATTTTGGAGCCCGATACTCTGAAACTTGTGATGCAACTCACAAGATAGCATCGGAAAGTGTTGCTACTCTGAAACTTATGCAGATTGGAAATATGAAGGAAATACACATTTATAGTTCAAGTTTTTGCATGAAAATTAGGGAAAGAAAAGCCATAATAATCATCATAATACAAGGGATTTCGATACCAACATCAAAAATCCGTAAACCAAATATAAAACATTCCATTTTTTCTCATTAATCTATATGATTACACTTTCCTTCTTAAGAGAGTACAATATACATGAGTACAATGGTATAGCCGAGATTAAGATACAGCAACCAAAAAGGTAAGAAGAGAGAGAAAATGTCTCCAACTGGTGCTCCAATAACCTATATACTAGTCCTCAATGGTGGTGGTAACGCCTCCCTACCATGTGGACTCCAGAGAGACCACCCCACTGTGCTCAGAGGTAGTCACAAGACCCAAACAGACATAACAAGGCAAAGGTAACATATGTCCAACACTCACATCATGCATGAAGCAAACACAAAATAAAATACATAAGACCAATGTCACAACATGGAGAGGTTCATACCATAAGATGTTAGGTACTACTCAAGACGAATATGGTGCAAGGTACCAGATTAGAGACCGGATAAGGAGACTCAACCATGCCCAAATCAACACCTCGTAGACGGATAACTCAATGCCCTATAGGTGGATAGGCCTTATCAAGTGCATCCTTAGCCTTTTCAAGTGCTCAAGGCCATGCATGAGGATTCATAATATTATAAGCAATTTATACCATTGTTTGATTCAATCATCACATGCATACAATAACCCAGCTACTAATTTCTTTTGCAGCCACTTACGAGCCACTCTATAGGGCCACACTAATGACCTCGACTTAAGACCATCTCGTTTAACCAAACGAGGGATTCAAATAAAAGAGAATAAAAAGGAAAAGCCATAATTTTCTGTCCATGAAACCACTTTAAATAGCCAAAGATAAAATTGTTGTAAGAAGACTCATTTAACAGTAGAAATATATCATGAAATAGAGGCATCAAAATTCAAAGTGCTCGGATTGAATTTCTAAGCTAGACCCACTTTATATTTTGGTGTTTCTAATTGAAATCCACCCTTTGAATTTTGAATTTAGCCTAGGAAAGAGGTGTTGTTTAGAAAACACCATTTTGGCCAAGTTGGACAAGAATTGACATAAAAATTGAAAGTGCCCAGTTTTCAGATCGGACAAAGACTTAGTTGAGATATGGGCATTTCAAAATGGAATACACTATTATTTTATAAATTTATGAGCAAGAACAAGGTGTTGTTCAAAAACGTTATTCGGCCAAGTTGGACAAAAATTCATTAAAAATGAAAGTGTCCGGATTGAAAATTGGACAACAACCCATTTGAGATATGGGTAATTATACATGAAATCCATTTGTATTTTGAATTTTTAGTAGGTAGATTTTGAGCAGAAAATAAAAATGTCTTTCAGCAAAATGGGAAAAACATCAAAAAAAAGGGAAGTTCCCGATACTCAAATTTAACACAGACCCATTTTAGATTTACTGGCAAGCACAAAAATCTACCATTCAAACAACTATACAACAACAAAAGAATCCAACACAACCAATATCTAACCCCATGAATTCACAAAAATAGAATGGACGTGTTCCTCCAAATATTCATAAATTATAAATGTTGAGAATTGAAGATGAAATTCAAGCACAAATCTAGCATAAGAGAATGCACAAATAATCAATCATACCAAGATTCAAGAACAATAAGAAGAATACCTAAATTTTTTGCCCAAATTGGGGTGGAGAAATGTTCAGGTTGCAAGACATGACCAACTCTCAACTTCGGACAGTAAGGAAGAAATGATATCTTGCAAGTAACAATCAGCTGCCCATAATTTTCTTCTCAGCTAAACTCTCACAAATCTACTACTCAAATCTTGGGGTTTTCTCCTCTTTCTCCAAGCAGCAAATTTCTTCTTCTTCCCCAAAAGAATGATCCCCCAAAAGGTTCAAAACAAAGAATAAATATCCAAACCAAGCTATCCCATTTCCTTTCTTTTTTTTCTTTTTAAAAAAAATAAAAATCTTCTTCCCCAAATTATAAACTCTCAAACTAATAAAATGAAATAAATCATTTAATTAAATAAGCCATTAAAGCTCCCCAATTAATTAATTTAAGATCACTAAATATCCAACAATCCCAATAACACATAAAATAATAAATTAAATCCAATATTAAAATACATAAGGCTCCCCAAAAGATTAAATAAAATTATAAGGGTTCACAAAAAAGATTAATAAAATCGCTTAAAATTTCCAAATGAAATGTATCATTCTCTTGAATGATCAATAAAAATCAATTAAAATGACATATTTAAAATCTCGTGGAAATAACAATTACAATCTCCAATTAATAAAACACCATAAATGAAATCACGAAGATATTTCAAAGAAACCACATCAAAACACTGACAACCAATTAAATATAAATATAACCACATAACAATTAAAGGAACCAAGACAAAATACCTCAATGAGACATACTAGTAAACCACATACAACTCAAAGGTGCGCCAGACATACGGCTGAAAGGTGCTCCAGACATTACCGTTAGGTAACCGGATGGTATGACATCAACACGGAAACACTGCACTAATAAGATACACTGGGCTAGGGTAGGGGACATTTGGCTTGTATGACTACCTTCAGTTACCACCATCGGGGAAATAAGAGTACGCTCAAGCCTGTGAATCTAGGTGAAGTCGATACTTGGTACCTGCATCACTCCAATTTCACATCAAAATACATGTGCATATAACATATATTATATAGCTGAAACATCAATCCTCAGGAAGAGGGTCAAGATACCGTAAGCCTCTCGGATACGAGTGTTATGAAATCATCCCTTTCCTATCCATAATCTTTTCAAAGCAATAATAACTAAGCATGTAATCCAGTATAATAACTAATCATGATAATCATCAGTGTCTAATCTCAATATGATAACATTTATGCTACTACATCAAAAGAATACCATCTTACCCAAGCTGGAATTAGAGAGGTGTTACAATTCAATTTATTTAAGAGGAAAGTGATATTTGTGAAAGAAGAATTTAGGGAATGAACCACATAAATAAATTTATCAATTTATTTATAATAGTAGAGAAATTATAATTTATTAATTAAATAACAATTATTTAATTAATTGTGCTTCAAACCATTTTTTATGTGCATACACTAATAAGCTTTCATCTATTATAATAAAACTAAATATGTTAAAGGCATATGATAGGGTTGATTGCTATTTTTTTATTCAATTTCTATAGAAGTTTGGGTTTAATAAAAAATGGTGTAAGTGGATACTTTCATGTTTATCAAGGGAAAAAATTCTAGTAATCATTAATGGATCACTATTGGTTTTTTCAGTTCAACACAAGAGGTTCGACAAGGTGATCCTTTATCACCATTTTCATTTATCATTCTTACAAAGGCATTGAGTAGATCCATTCATCACTTGCATTCTCAAGGTTCTTGGCAAGGGATTCCTATTCCATCCACCAATATAACAACTACTCATTCTCTTCTTGCAGATGACACAATACTCTTTGGCAAATAAAATATGACAGAATTAAAAAAAATAAAAGGTATTCTAGATAAATACACAATAGCTTTAGGAAAAAACATCAAAGAAATTAAATAAATTTTTTATCTATTTAATCTAAAAGTAGTTGTAAAAAGCTTTATAGTTAAGTATTTAGGCTTTCAAATAGTGGAGCTTCCTTGTAAGTAGCTAGGAATACCCTTTTTTGCAAGAGCTAATAAAGTATCATATTGGCGTAAGTGTTACACCCCAATTGTGAAGTTGTTATTTACTATTCTACATAGGGTAAATATAAATGTAATGAGAATTATGGAGATGAATAAATTATGCTTGTACCTTGCTATCAATAATGTTATCTCATGTGATGTTATTTCATTTGATGTTATCTCAATTGATGTTTTCATGGAGAAATACTACATAAATGTGAATGGATGGATATTAAATTATTATTCTTTGGAGATGTTTATGTATACTAAATATGTTATGAACAATTGACTGTCATGTGCATGTGTAAGTGGATGCAAGTATGTGTTCCATTCCTCCAATAAGAGGGGAAGTATCACTCGAGAGAAGATCTTGGTCGGGTAACCGATAAAAGTAAACTATCTGAGCATATACACACACCACATTAGAATGATTGAGTTGAGTCAATTTGTGGATAGTTGGTAAGTCATCGTTAGCTGCTATGTTTTCATTTGAGATTCTTGTTTACTACTACATGCATTATTGGGTGATGCTTACCTATTTCAGCTTTTGAGATCTTTCTTGTACTATTACGATCATATTTACAAGTGGTATGTACATGGAAGTATGTGTATATATGTGCACATGCATGTTAGTAGGACCTAACAACATGTATATGCACATGTATAGATATAACACATGTAAACACTTATGAATATGATGGTAATCATGAGTGGCTATATGTGAATTAGATGTGAACATATATATATGTATAGTATATACATGTATGTATATGTATATGTATATCGATAAATGTGTGTGTTGGCGAATGGACACGCTCATATGGATGCATCGATATAGATATACCTACACATATGTGTACATAGAGGTATATACATTTATACATATATATATATATATATGCATACATTTAATATAATTTGTTTATTATATAATATCTTTCGTATGCTCTTATATATATATATCAAATGTATGCTTACATTATTGGCTACGATATATATATATATATATATATATGAAAATATATACTAACGGTTATATATATATGTATATACATATATATACATGATAGTATTTGAATATAATATATTGTGTATATATAATAATATATGTTTAACATATTATATATGTTAATAGAATTTGACAATAGATCTCTTATTTGATAAAATCCAATTTTTAAAGGTTGTTAATAGTCGATAAAGGCTATGACAATGGAGTTTGATAATATTCATTATTGAATATGTTTAATAAGGCCAATTAAATAGCTTATGACTACTATGTAAATCGATTATCATTCTGTTAAACACGTGATATATGACATCGAAATGTGTTTGGTGTTGCTATCTATGATAAGCTTGACTTGGTCGATGCCATTAGTAAGACCAATCTTGACTTTGGCTAACATATTAATTTGCTCAAGTTAATTCATGCTCTAAATGGATCGATGGATACTTGTTGTCATAAAATGGAAGTTGACTAGTTCTTTTAGTAGTTAAACCACGCCCCATAAGAAGGTGAGAGAATGGAAATGACACCACCTTTGAATTTAAGTTCTTGTAGATGTATTTTCTTTGTGGCAATTCGAATTAAGCATATGCTGATTGAATAAGTATTTAGATTGTTGTCACTAAACAGGTTGACCTACAAGTGATTATGTTGAGTATTAGCTTAAGAAATCACCATATTTCTGATATTTTTCATGTGTTTCTTTCAATGGATCTTGTTTTTCATTAGTATGCCTAAACTATAGGTTTTGAGGTGACTAAGTTGCTCTATAAATAGTTGAACCATTTCATTTAAGAGGGACACATTCTTCCATAAGATAATACATCTTTTGCAATTCATAATTCTATATTTTTCTAGCCATACTTTGCTTTGTATTGAGAGAAAAAGGAACTGATATCATATAGTTTGAGGGGGATTATATTTTGAGAGGAGTGAGCTATCAACACAAGAGGTAGAGTTTATAGTTACAATATTGAGAAGTTGTTACCAAGATTGTTGTTGTGGAAAAGGGCTACATTGCTGCCATTTTTTTTGGATAAACAATAACAGGCATGGGGATGTCTTCTTCTCTGTTATTTTTACTTTAGAATGATGTGACTTGCATGCATGAGTGAGATGTCTTTTCTCAATAAATGCATTAGAGAATTTATATTATTTTGAAAAGGAAGTTGAAGTTTATATGTTGTTTTCATAAAAAAAATTTAAGTACTCCATAGTAGGAGATGGGTGTTTATAATAGGTATGATTGAACATGAAAATCACATATGGTGTATTTAGCTAAGTTATTGATTTCACTAGGAAAGCTTGTGTTTACTCCTAGGAGAGATAATCCAGTATGGGAGGGAGTTTCAAGTACTTACGATTAAGTAGGGTAAACCAAGTATATAGGTTATCTTTGGAATGATGGACTATCCATTGAAGAAATACCTAGCTTGTGTACTTACTAGTTAAGTAGGATAAATCCAAGTAGATTAATATGGTTGTAGGTTATCTAGGATGATGGACTATCCATTGAAGGAAATACCTATGTGTAGCATAAGATAACCTTAAGTCAAATCAACCCTTAGTACTATATTTGATAGATGACCCTCAATAGAACATACTGAATGAAATAGTTTGGCCAAAGTAGCGTGATGACCTTCTTCTCCACTACCAATTCACCGTGATCTAGTATTACATGCTAGAAAAATATTGTGGGATTACAAGTTCTAGTTATGTAGGACACAACACTATGCTTAGTTAGTTTTCGTTATCGGTTACTCTACCAATCTCTTCATCAAAGGGAAGGGCCATTTATTGAATGATAGATATACGAGGGACCGCATTATGAGTCTGTGGTTGGTAGAAAAGTGCATGAGTGATGTTTCTCCTCCACAATAGGTGACAAAAGAACCAAGATTTGAAAGGAAGGATCCTGGACCATCTTACAACTATTTTTTCTTAATCTCATTGAGCTATGTATGTAAATGTATGATTTCTTGTATTGATGTATTTTATGAAATGAAAAGGAATTCATGTTGTAATATTTAATGCATCTTGATTGGTAATTATCAATAAAGAAAATTAAATTTTTTATAGCAATGAATTGTTAGTTTAATTACTCGTATGGTGAAAAATAGAA
This sequence comes from Sequoiadendron giganteum, assembly GCA_007115665.2. NCBI lineage: Eukaryota > Viridiplantae > Streptophyta > Pinopsida > Cupressales > Cupressaceae > Sequoiadendron > Sequoiadendron giganteum. The sequence goes on along the minus strand of CM021109.1, from coordinate 236,016,031 downwards.
ATTTTTACTTCATTGAAGGGTTAGTTTGTTACATGTGGTATGAGAGCTACCGAGTTTAGCTCTGGAACCTATGAGCTCATCATTATTTCCATCCAATGTTATATAATTTTGTGAATTCTTGTCCTAATATGGTGCATCTAATATTAATGGCTCAAAATTCGGTAATTGAAAATGAGCATTACGTCAAGGCCAAGAAGGAAAGGGAAGCCATTGTTAGAAAAATAGAGGGAACCAACTACGACAATGCAATTTGGTTGAGTGACACCAAAAAATTTAGTCACATGCTTTCTCAAATCAGTGATGTGAAGAGGAAGATTAAGATGGAGGCTATGTACAACTACCTACCAACTATCTCACCAATTTTTTTTTAGTCATTACCACTTTCCGAGGATATTCCTTTAAAAGAAAACATTAGTCCTACATTCATCTTTAGGGATCCTAAAGTTCTACCATTGGCTGAAGTAATAACAATTTCTTCAAGTAATGATTTTGAGGGATATGTAGCACAAACACTATAAGATGAGAAATGGTCTCATGAACAAATGTCTTTGAAAATGGTGCAATACATTGTTTATGGACACCATATTGACATTGCCTCTCATAACTATGTATTGGATGATAAATCAAAAGGTTATTATCCTTTTTGAGATAGGTACAAACAAATGAGAGATGAACAGAAAGATAGAGCACAACATCTATCTCAGTTTGTAGGTTATACTCCTTTAAGTTATGTGCCTAAGAGTGAATCCGAAGGATACTCTCCACTCGACTATCTAAATAGTCACTCCATGTAATCGAAAGGATATTGTAATCCTCATGAAATGAATAAAATTATGTGTTTAGGAAAGGAAGTGTGTGCTTAATCTTATTTGGAATTCTTGTGTGCATATGAAAGTTTTTTTTGTATTTATTCCATAAGATAATTGATAACATAATTTAGTCTAACATGGATAAACATTCAGGTAAGGACCAATCACATCAGGATGGTGAGGACACAAACTAATCCCTATGGAAGTCAAGAGGTTGGAAAAGGAATCATTGGTGTAGAGGCTAGGCTTGACCAAATCTTGGCAAGGTTAGTTAACGTTGAACAAGAAATAGTTAAGGATAGGGTAGAAAAGGAAGTACCCATTAATGATCATGAGGGAGAAAAATCTTCCCATGGGAATAATGAAACCCATAATCATGAGAAGGAAAAATCACCCACTCCATCTATTGAAAGGAATAAGAAGCTTGTGGCTTTCAAATTTACTAGGGACATGAAGAAGGTAATTCCACCCAAGTTTAATGGTAGTGTTGGAGGTGATGAGGCTAAGGTGTTGCTTGTTCAAATGGAAAACTATTTTTAAATATGAAAATATGATGAAGTTACTAAAGCCACATGGGGTGCATATGAGTTAGCAGGGCAAGCCTCTAATTGGTAGATGAACAAGAAGTTGGAACTTAATATTAACTCATGGAAGCTGACATGGGGGGAATTTGTGGAAATTTTCCACAAAATATGGTTACCACAACTATACTATGACCAAAAACTCTTGAATTTCCAAAGTTTGAAGCAAGGTAACATGACAATCGATGAATACTAGGAGAAGTTCACTTGACTTCTGCACTATGTTCCCATATATCATAAGGATAAGTGCTTCCACAATAAGACATTTATAATGGGATTTAAAAATCAAATTGGAGGGGAATTGGATATGCATGCTCCAAAAAAAATGGATCTTGTATATGAGAAAGCAATTAAGCAGGAGTAAAAGCTTAGGGCTAATTCCACTCGTCAAGAAAGAAGAGAGAAAAAGAAGGATGTAGAAGTTCCTAACAAGATAGTTCTAAAGAAGGAGAAATCCGTGCAAAATGTTCCAAAGAAAAAGGGGAAAATATTCCACAATAATGGAAAGGAGATTAGGAGAGAACAAAAAAGGAATGATTCTAGCATGGGTAATACCAATAAGGCTAGTGAAAATATCAACAACTCTGGAGAAAACATTGGGAAAAGAGGACTACCTACAAGATGTTTTATATGCAGAGGGGATCACTATGCTAATAAGTGTCCCAATGAATCTTCTGGATCATGAACATATGGTAATCCATTACCCACTCAACAAGCAATGTTTCAACATAAGATACATGCAGAAATGGACGATTGTCAAGCAAAGTACCAAGTAACTCTAGTTGAAACACTAGGTATTTTGTTTGGCTTACCTATTTTTGTTCTTATTGATACTGGTGCAACTGAGAATTTCATTTCACCTAGAATAGCTAAAAAATTATCTAGGAAGGCGAGACACATGGCAATTTCTTGGGATATAGAGTATGCAAACCAGACAAGAGCAAAGGTGGATCAATGTCTATTTGAAGCAAGGATAGAACTACCTAGTTTTCCTATAGAAGTTAACCTTTATTCCACACCTTTAGGATCATACGATGTTATCCTAAGTATGAATTGGTTGTGGAAACATAGGGCTAAGGTAGATTACCATGCTGAGACTATAAAATGTCAAGATGATTTTGGAAATCAAGTTAAATTCCAAGGGATACCTAGAGAGGTTAGGGTTCAATAAATTATGACAATGAAACTTATAAGAGCTAAGAAGAAAGGGTGTAAAATATTCACCATAAAGATTGAAGAACTTAGGAAGGATAGTGAGGATTCAAAGTTCCAAAGTTTTTAGGAGCTAGAAGACGGTGAAACAGATGAAACTGAAAAATCGGATATGGAGAAGTATCCAATATTGGGGAAATTTTTGGATGTGTATCCAGAGGAGTTACTAGGGTGGCCTCCGAAAAGAATATTTGACTTCTCTATAGATATAATTCCAGGGTCAGAACCTATTTCTAAGGTACCCTATAGGATGAAAACCATTAAACTTATGGAACTTAAGACATAATTGGATGAAATGTTGTCAAAGGGATTGATAAGACCAAGTGTATCACCTTGGGAAGCGCCAGTCATATTTATCAAAAAGAAGGATGATACACTGCATTTTTGCATCGACTATTGTATGCTTAACAAATCTATGGTTAAGAAAAAGTCTTAGTTTTCATGCATTGATGACCTTTTTGATCAAATGAGGGACACCGTCATATTCTCTAAAATATATCTGAGATTTGGACATCACCAATTGAGGGTTAAGGATGAATATATCTTTAAAAATGCATTCAGAACTAGATATGGACACTATGAGTTCATTGTTTTACCTTTCGATTTAACAAATGCACCTGCAACATTTATAAACTTGATGAATAGTGTTTTTAGGGATTACCTTGACAAATTTGTACTAGTTTTTCTAGATGGTATATTGATTTATTATAGAAATGAGGAAGAAAATTGCAAGCATTTATAAATGGTCCTACAACATCTAAGAGAACATAGGTTGTATCATAAACTTTCCAAGTGTACATTATTCCAAAAGAGGATACATTATTTAGGTCATGTGATTTCAGTAGATGGGATTGTTGTAGATCTAACTAAGATTAAAGTAGTAATTGAATAGCCTATACCTAAGAATGTGTCGGAGGTAAGAAGTTTCATGGGTTTTGTAGGGTATTATAGGAAGTTTGTTGCAAGATTTTCTAAGATCACTTTCCCAATTACTTCTTTACAAAAGAAAGGAAAGAGATTTGAATGGACTGAGAAGTGTCAAGTTGATTTTGACCTACTCAAAGAGATATTAACCATCGCACCGATCTTGAAACTACCAAACCCTGAAGGTAACTTTATGGTTATCACAGATGCATGCAGAGAAGGGATAGGAGGTGTACTGGTGCAACATGGGAAAGTAATTGCTTATGAATCTAGGAAGCTGAAACCTTATGAGATGAATTATGCATCACATGATTCACAATTAGTAGTTGTGGTTCACGCATTGCAAATGTGGAGGCACTATTTGCTAGGAAAACCCTTTGAGATGAAAACTGACCATTATGGGTTAACGTAAATTTTTAGTCAACCTAATATAAATGCAAGACAAAAAAGATGGTTAGAGTTAATAGCTGACTATAATTTTAATATCAGCTATATTAAGGGGAAAGAAAATTGGGTTCCTGGTGCATTAAGTAGAAGATGACATATTGCTTCTATAGTAATAATCCAAACCAATTTTAAGGGGCAAGTACTCCAAAATTTAAAGGAAGATGAGTATTACTTGCAAGTTAAGCAAGCACTCACTGATAATCCACGAGATTCTAGGTATGAAGGTTTTCAATTTAAACCTAATGTATTACTTAGATATAAGGGTAGAATGTATGTGTATAATGTAAAGGAATTAAGAAGTCTGGTATAGAAGGAAATACACGAAGCACCATACTTTGGACATCCTGGAGTGACAAAAATTATGGCTGATGTAAAACCATTATACTTCTAGAAGGGAATGAAAGGGGATGCCGCTAGTTTCATGGCTAGGTGTCTTGAGTGTCAAAGGGTGAGAGCAAAGCATTATAACCTTGGGGGATTTTTATACCCACATGATATACCAGAGAGGAAGTGGCAAGTCATAAGTATGGTCTTTTTGCAAGGATTGCCTATGTCAAGGAATAAGCACAATGATATTCTTGTGGTTGTAGATAAGCTTACAAAATTAGCACATTTTATACTCAAGAACCTAACTAATGGATCACCTTTCATAGCAAGAAAATTTGTGCAGGAAGTGTTTAGATTTCATGGGATTCCTAAAAAGATTATTTTAGATAGAGATGCATGAGTCACTTCTAGGTTTTGGCAAACCTTGTTTACTACACTAGGGACTTAATTGAATATTAGCTCAATAAATCATCTAAAAACGGATGGGAAAATAGAAAGGCTAAATCAAGTATTGGAAGACCTACTTAGGATGTATTACATGGATCAACAGTACAAGTGAGAATATTACTTACCCTTAGTTGAATTTTCTTACAATAACTCTTATCATTCTGCAATAAATATGGCTCCTTTCAAAGCTTTGTATGGTCGAAAGTGTCAAAATCCTATAAGTTGGGATAAACTTGAGGATCGAGTAAGTCTTGGACCAGAGATGTTAGCCAAAATGGATGAGAAAATTAAGATTATTAAGCAAAGGTTAGTTGAAGCTAATGATAGATAGAAAAACTATGTTGATGCTAAGAGAGTGCCTCGTAATTTTGTGATAGGTGAAAAAGTATTATTAAGAGTGAAACCTCACAAGAGCTCCATTAAATTTGGAAATTCTTCTAAGTTATCCTCACATTATGTTGGACCTTTTGATACTCTAGAGGAAGTGAATCCAACAGCCTATCGAATCACGCTACCACCAACTCTTTCTAGAATGCATAATGTCTTCCATCTGTCCTACCTAAAAAAGTATATACTAGGGGATAATCATATAAACTATTGGACTGCTTTATAGGTATGAGACCCTGGAGTAGTAACTCTTGATCCTGTCAAGGTGCTAGGAGCACATAAGCTACACTTACATAACATAGAATTCTTGCAGTGCAAAGTCTAGTGGGATGAGTATGCAAAAGACTCAACTACTTGGGAGGACTATGCAGAAATTCAACAAAAATTTCCTCATATTCTTAATGCTTTTGAGAATGTTTGAATAATGTGTTGTTAGTGGTTATGTTTTAATAATACTTGAGGTCATCAGGCATGATGATCCATAAGGGGGGGATTATGTTACACCCGAATTATGAAGTTACTGTTTACTTTTACTACATAGGGTAAATATGAATGCAATGAGAATTCTGGAGATGAATAAATTATGCTTGTACCTTGTTATCAATATGAATTTTATCTCATGTGATGTTATTTTATTTGATGTTATCTTAGTTGATGTTATTGCATGGATAAATATTGCATAAATTTGAATGGATGGCTATTAAATTACTATTCTAACTTTGAAGATGTTTATGTATACTGGATATGTTTTGAATAGTTGACTATCATGTGCATGTGTTCCATTCCTCCAGATGGAGGGGAAGTATCACTCGAGAGAAGATATTGGTCGAGTAACCGGTAAAATTAAACTATCTAAGCATATACACACACCATATTAGAATGATTGAGTTGAGTTAGTTTGTGGGTAGCTGGTAAGTCATCCCTAGCTGCTATGTCTGCATTTGAGAATCTTGTTTACTACTGTATGCATTGTTGGGTGATGTTTATCTATTTGATCTTTTGAGATATTTCTTGTACTATTACGATTATGTGTCACAAGTGGTATGTACATGGAAGTATGTCTATATATATGCACATGCATGTTAGCAGTACCTAATGACATGTATATGGACATGTATAGATATACCACACATAAACACTCATCAATATGATGGTAATTGTGAGTGGCTATATGTGAATCAAATGTGAACATATATATGTATAGTATATACACGTATCCATATGTATATGTATATCGATACATGTGTACATTGGTGAATGGACACACTCATATAGATGCATCGATATAGATATACCTACACATATGTGTACATAGAGGTATATACATTTATATATATATATATGTGTGTGTGTGTGTGCATACATTTAATATAATGTGTTTATTATATGTTATCTTTCATGTATTCTTATATATATATCAAATGTATTTTTACATCATTGGCTATGATATATATATATATATATGAAAATATATATACTAATGGTTATATATATATGTATATAATATATTGTATATATATAATAATATATATTTAACATATTATATATGTTAATAGAATCAATAGTACAAGTGGGAAGATTACTTACCCTTAGTTGATTTTTCTTACAATAACTCTTATCATTATGTAATGAAGATGGCTCCTTTCAAAGCTTTGTATGGTCAAAAGTGTCAAAATCCTATAAGTTGGGATAAACTTGAGGATTGAGTAAGTCTTGGACTGGAGATGTTACCAAAATGTATGAACAAGTTAATATTATTAAGCAAAGGTTATCTGAAGCTAACAATAGACAAAAAATGTACGCTGATGCTAAGAGAGTGCCTCGTAATTTTACCGTAGGTGACAAAGTATTATTAAGAGTGAAACCTCACAAGAGCTCCATAAAATTTGGTGTCTTCTAAGTTAGCCCCACATGATGTTGGACCTTTTGAGATTTTAGAGGAAGTGAATCCAGTAGCCTATTGAATCACATTTCCACCAGCTCTTTCTAGAATGCATAACATTTTCCATGTGTCCTACCTTAAAAATTATATACTATGGGATAATCATATAATTGATTGGATTGCTTTAGATGTATGGGACCTCGAGGTAGTAACTCTTGATCTCATCAAGGTCCTAGGATCATGTAAGCTATGCCTGTGTAACAAAGAAGTCTTGTAGTGAAAATTTTAGTGGGACCAGAATGCAAAAGAATCAAATATTTGGAAGGACTATGCATAAATTCAACAAAGATTTCCTCATATTCTTAATGCTTTTGAGAATGTTTGAATAATGTGTTGTTAGTGGTCATGTTTTAATAATAGTTGAGGTCAACGAGGATGATGATTCATAAGGGGGGGAGTATGTTACACCCTAATTATGAAGTTACTATTTACTATTACTACATAAGGTAAATATGAATGTAATGAGAAATCTAGAGATGAACAAATTATGCATGTACCTTGTTATCAATATGAATGTTATCTCATGTGATGTTATTTCATTTGATGTTATCTCAGTTGCCATTATTTCATGGAGAAATATTACATAAATTTTAATGGATGGATATCTAATTATTATTCTAACTTTAGAGATGTTTATGTATATTGTATATGTTATAAACAATTGACTGTCATGTGCATGTGTTAGTGGATGCAAGTATGTGTTTCATTCCTCTAGGTAGAGGGGAAGTATCACTTAGGAGAAGATCTTGGTTAGGTAACTAGTAAAAGTAAACTATCTGCGCATATACACATACCACATTAGAATGATTGAGTTGAGTTTGTTTGTGGGTAGTTGGTAAGTCATCCTTAGCTGTTATGTCTACATTTGAGAGTCTTGTTTATTACTGCATGCATTATTGGGTGATGTTTATCTATTTGAGATTTTGAGATCTTTCTTGTACTATTACAATTATATTGAAAAGTGGTATGTACGTAGAAGTATGTGTATATATACACATGCATGTTAGCAGGACCTAACAACATGTATATATGCACATGTATAGATATACCAAATGTAAGCACTTATCAATATGATGGTAATCGTGAGTGGCTATATGTGAATCAGATGTGAACTATGTATATTTGTATAGTATATACACGTATACATATGTAGATATATATCAATATATGTGTACATTGGTGAATGGACACGCTCATATGGATGCATCAATATAGATATACCTACACACATGTGTACATGGAGGTATATACATTTATACATATATATGCATACATTTAATATAATGTGTTTGTTATATACTATCTTGCCTGTACTCATATATATATATATGTATGTATTTATATATATATCGAATGTATTCTTACATTATTGATTATATGATATATATATATATATAAATATATACATATATATATATACATATATAAATATATATATATAAATAAATATATTTATATATATATATGAAAATATATACTAATGGTTATATATATATATGTATATAATATATTGTATAAATATAATAATATATATTTAACATATTATATATGTTATAGAATTCGACTATCTCTTATGTGATAAAAGTTGATTTTTAAAGGTTATTAATAGTCGATAAAGACTATGACAATGGAGGTCGATAATAGTCATTATTGACTATGTTTAATGAGGTCGATTAAATAGCTTATGACTATTGTGTAAACTGATTATTATTCTGTTAAACACGCGATATATGACATTGTAATGTGTTTGATATTGTTGTATATTATAAGCTTGAATTGGTCAATGCCATTAATAATACCAACCTTGAATTTTTTTATTTATCTGCTCAAGTCGATTCATCCTCTAAATGGATCAATGTATATTTGATGTCATAAAATAGAAGTTGACAGATTCTTTTGGTAGTTAAACCACGCCTAGTAAGAAGGTGAGAGAATGGAAATGGTGCCACCTTTGAATTTAAGTTGTTGTAGATGTCTTTTCTTTGTGGAAATTCTAATTAAGCATATGTTTATTGAATAAGTCTTTAGATTGTTGTTAGTAAACAAATCGACCTGTAGGCGATTATACTAAGTATTAGCTTCAGAAATCTCCACCTTTCTGATATGTTTCATGTGTTTCTTTGCATGGAGCTTTTTGTCCACTAGCATTCCTAAAATATAGTCTTTGAGTTTTCCAAGTTTCTCTATAAATAGTTGAACCATTTGATTTGAGAGGGACACATTCTTCCTTAAGATAATACATCTTTTTCAATTCATAATTCTATATTTTTCCAACCATACTTTTCTTTTCATTGAGAGAGAAAGGAAGTGAGATCATATAGTTTGAGAGGGATTATATTCTGAGAGGAGTGAGCTTTCAACTTGAGAGGTAGAGTTTATAGTGATATTCTTGAGAAGTTGTTACCAAGATTGTTGTTGTGGAAAAGTGTTACATTGCTACCATTTGTTTTGGATAACTAATAATAGGCATGGGGGATCTCTTCTTCTTTTTAATTTCTACTTTAGAATGATGTGACTTGCATACATTATTGATATGTCTTTTGCCAATATATGCATTAGAGAATTTATATTATTTTGAAAAAGAATTTGAAGCTTATATGTTGTTTTCACAATGTGTTTTTAAGTACTATGAAACATGACTAATTCCCAAATTGAAAATGTAATAATTAAATTGATTCCACAAATTAATTCCAAAAACTTCTATGAATACATTTTAATCTAATATTTAATTCTCAATTCAATAGTTTGAAATTAATTAAATGAATTAATAGAAATATATGTTCAAATACATTCAATCATGCTGTAAATAAATTATAAATTCAATAAAATCAAAGGATTTACAATAACTTTATTTCTCAAATAATTTATAGTTATCTTTGAAATGTGCAAAAGAAATCCCAACTATTACTAGAATGGTCCTTGGTTTAGCCTCTTTTGTCTATGAGCAGTCTGGGAGGAAAGCAAACTTTGTCGCTCTACACGAGTGTTGGTTCCACCAGAAAAATGCTAAATACTCGTGCCACAAAACCATACCCTCACCAGGACCGTCCTGAGTGCACACACTTGTACCCTAGGTTGGACACCCACTATAGGAGTGTCCCTTCTCCATCCTGCTCACAACCTACTAACCTAGAACCCTATTCCCACAATGTGTTGTACTTGATTTTCCTTTTTTTTCTGTCTTGAATATTTTTCCATGTCTTTTCCAAGTGTCACATAAATGCTTTATATAAGCTTTAAGGGGTGGTTTTTAAAACCATCACACCCTTTTACAAGAGTTTCATTTTAATAATTATTTAATAAATAATTATCCTCTCTTTTGTAGAAGACTTCTTTTAAATATTCTTCATTACTCTTTATTTAAACTAAAAAAGCATATTATCCTTCATTCTTCCATCCCCTTTTAATTCTAAAGGGTTATTTCATAACTTTATCTTCTTTTGGGGAAAAAGTCACATAACAATTATCCCCCTATAAATTAGTTGTTGTCCTCGGTAGCACATAAGATGCATCTACATCACAACTCACAAAATGCATAATCAATAATTGAATTGAATATAATTGTTCTTCATAATATTTTTTAATATATATTTACTTCATCTATATCCATTTCTTCTCTTAATTTGTAGATCATATCTCCCCTTTTCACTTGTATTTTAAGTTAAAAAGTAATTACAAGAAAATAATTTTTTCCCAATGACAAGAGCTATACATACATACATACATACATATTAGGAATTTACAATCAAAGAAACAAATGGTATTTTAAGTGTTTACTCACATATATTTCAATTTTATCAATTTTCTCTCATGTAACCAATTTTTCTTTAATATAGATATTTTAATCACTTACATGTAACTATTGGAATGCATAAGACAACTGAGAGGGGGGATGAATTAGTTGTACTTTACTTATAAACTTAATATTTTCACCTTATCTTCAATCTATCATAAAGTATAAACAAGGAATGAAAATAACAGAAAGAAAACACCCAAGACACCAGATTTATGTGGAAAAACCAATGAGAGAAAAACCACGGTGAAGATTAGCTCACAATATAGTAGTAATACAATACCGGATACAAAGGCTCACTACCAGAGGGCTCACTATCCAGATACAAAATGCTCAATCCCCAAATGCAAGGGCTCACTGCCTTCAAATGACTCACTATCCAGAAAGGAGGCTCACTACCTACAAAATAATAAATAAATAAATAAATGAAGATCCACCACCAGGGTTCCACACATTCGCAACCCGATCAGAAGATTGTAGATGCCATTAGCTCACTGCTTTCAGGAATCTAACTCCTTAAAGTACTGTTACCTCAATTCGCCCTTCCACTCTCTGATTTTTGCACATGTTCACACACTTCACTTACTTGTTTTATTTGTGGATGGATAGATATGAAATTCGCCACAACTTGATTTTATTTTATGCCATCTTCAACCTTAGAAACATTCTCCAAGGTTAGCTATACAATTTCATTTACAATTTCAAACTAGGTTGGCTACTCAACATTCCCGTAGTGGATAAGAATGAGAGAGGACCAATTACATATTTAGTTTAGGACCCAAACAACATCTTGGATCAAGCACACACTTTCTGAAGTTGATGCAGAAACCTAATGTACCATGTAAACACTAGGTTAGCGAAACCTAATGAAAACACCAATGATATTTGAGGTACAAACAT